>PVJL010009716.1:43571-54928 GCA_004026885.1 Lyroderma lyra | reverse complement strand
GATTGGACGGTTACGTAGGCTGGAGCAGGGTGATGAAAGGTGGAGAAGGCAGAAGGGAAGGTGTCACTCAGCTGGGCTAGGATAGGTGGAGCGTCGCCTGCAATTCCCTGCTGCAGAGAAGGGGAGGGGAGGGGCAAGAAAGCACGAAGTGTTTAATGCGCAAGCCTGTCTCTGTTTACCTTTCTCCCTACTCTCCCTCCAACCACGACCCCTTAAATCTTCTAACCTAAAACTTTCCCACCTCCTCCTCTTGCCTTATCTAGCGGCCCAGGTGTTGAAACCTAATATTTCGGGAGACGAAGAATCCCAGGGCAGAAGAAACAGTAATTCAAGTCTAGTCCCATTAAGCGGAGGGTAGAACTGAGGTACAGAAAGGTTGAATGCCTTGCCCAAGGTCACATAGCTAGGAAGTCTCAGAGCGAAGATTTAAACAGTATTTCGGCTTTTAACCACTTTTCAATATCCAATGCCCTTTTTTTGCAATCATTACACCATTATACGGATATTAAGTCAAAAGTTGTCAATCTTCTCCACCAGACTTGGAGCTCCTTAGCAAGAATGGGACCTAGTACTGACGAACGGGGCTTAAAAAGGAAGGAACAGGTGGATATGTTGTGTTTGGCCCAACCACCACCCTTCAGTGCCCTAGAGACCCGCTTTGGATGACTGGCTTTTGGGAAGGCAAAGCCTCCGGAACTCCAACGCCCCGGGCTGTTGAGAAATTTGGGGCAAAGGGAACAGGAAGAGACCATTTCTGTCACGGAGAAACTAAACCCCACCCACCACCTTTTTCTAATCTAAGAAGTGTAGTATTCTTGGAATGAACCTTGGGGGAGTGTGCTGAGTCCTCGGGGAATGGGGCTAAGGGCGAGAAAGGCCTACCTTCCAAGGTCAATGGATCTGTCCATTTGGGTTTCCAGGAATAGGGCTTGGGAAAGTCTATTCTGGATTCTAAGAGGACAGTCATTGTTCATCTGTTTCAGTGACCAAGAGAGTCCATCCCTTTCTAATAAGGATTGGTGGGGTGCTGTCTGCCTCTAAAGAACATAGAATGGCCCCATTGAAAACAACAAAAAATTATTTGGGACCAGGAGCTGGAAACTGCCCTTTTTATGGAAATATATTCAGCATTCAAAGGACTAAAGGGGTGCTAATGTGACATGGGAGAACGCACTTTCTCCCTGAGGATAATGCCATTAAAATATATTGGAGGGCTGCCTGGAAAAAAAATCCAGCCATAAATGCCTCTATTTTTTCATATTACATGGTTGGATACTTTCCGGTCAGCCCTCATTCAAACTTGTCCGCTTTTTGAGGGATGTGAAGGGAGACATCCAGATTCCCAACAACAGGTTAAAAAATAAACAAACAAACAAAAAACCTGTTGTCTCTAAGGAAGGAGGAAAAGCCACTCTCTTCCCTGCCTCAATTCTCCACCTTCCTCTCACCCACCACCTCCAGCCCACTTAGGGTCCGACGGAGTTAATTCTGAGTTCTTAAGTGTGGGTAGATGGGAGAACTTGGTCCTCTCCCAGTCCCTTCTGGAGTCCATGAATTAGCCAAAACTTTTTTTTTTTTTTTTGAAAAGGTTTTATTACACACAGAGGGGTTAGGGCTCAGTCCTTCTTGGCTGCTTCCTTCCTCGTGGCTACAAGGGTATTGCTCAGCTCTTCTCTCTTCCTCTTGGCACAATGTGTGTCCCCACCCTTTTCTTGATGAACTTTAGGGCCCACTTGTCCTTAGAGACCTTGAGCAGCTCCGAGACGCGCCCTTCATAGAGGGCAAAGCCACACACACCTCGGATCAGGTCCCGCACAAATTTGGTGTTCTTTTTTTTTTTTTTTTTTTTTTTTTTTTTTTTTTTTTTTTTTTTTTTTTTTTTTTTTTGCTTTTTGGTATGTGGGTAGCTCCCTGACTGGGAATCAAACCCAGGCCGCAGCGCTGACAGCGCCAACACCGAAGCCTTAAGCCACTACACCATCAGGGAACTCCTAAATTTGGTGTTCTTGGTGAGGCTCCCGCCGCGGCATCAGCTGTGCCTCGGCTTCCTCACGTTCTTGCTCAGGGCCATAGGGTAGCGCAGAGCCAGCTGCCGCGGCTGATGGAGCCAAAACTTAATTTTTAAGACAGGGCCTCTAAAGCAAAGGCAATCGGAAGTCTAATAAGGAGTCAGGCAAGGAAGACTTCACCTTCCGGAAAACCTGGGACTGCTTGACCCTACGTGGGGGCAGACGTGGCGCCCCCTACAGGAGTTGGTGGACTTGGCCCCAGTTGAATGAGTGCTTACCAATAAATACAGTGGGAGCCACAGGTAAAATTTTCAATTTATACCAAGTTTAAAAGAAGTAAAAAGAAAAGGTGAAATTAATTCTAATAATACATTTTATCTGATCCAATATACCCAAATACAAGGTCGGACAATTAATTTCGCGAACTCATCCTAGAAAAAGTGCTACATACCCCATTGCTGAGTATCACTAAGGTCACCTTTTAAGTACTCCCCTTGGGAAGCTATGCACCTGCCAGCACCTAGTCCACCCTCTAAAGCAGTCTTAGAACTCTTTGTCTAGAATGGCCATGAGAGCTGTCATCGTACCCAAAATCTGACAACGAAGTTAGTGAACTTGCCACCATGCACTTACATTGGCAGCACTGTACAAACAGCTAGGTAAGGTGTCATAACCTTTTGGGCCTAACAACAGCTCTGATAGCCATTCCAGAAAAAGAGTTCCAAACTGTTTTGAAGGGTGGACTAGGCACTGGCATCGGTGCATAGCTTCCCAAAGGGAGTACTTCAAGGGTGACCTTAGTGATATTCAGCAATGGGGTATGTAGCACTTTTTCTAGGATGAGTTTGCGAAATTAATTGTCCAACCTCATGTTATCATTTCAACACATTTGGCATTCTTATTTTTCTAAATCTTTGAAATCCGGTTTTTTTGTTTGTTTGTTTGTTTTTTACTTACAGCTCATCTTAGTTAAGACTCACCATATTGCAAGCACTCAGTAAACACAGGCCATTGATAGTGGCTGTGATATTGGATGGCATAGAATTGTAGGATTGGATTTGAGCAAGATCATTCTGGGACTCTGAGCTGACCCATTGCTAAGTTTCAAGACCAGGCCACAAACAAGTCCATGTTTGAGGGTCTAGATAAAGTTTGGGGAAGCCCATTTTGAGATAGAGCATTAAGAGGGAACTCCAAAAGCCTCTTGAGGAGCTCATGCATTGAACCATCAATAACTTCTAAGGCTTTAATCTGAGCAAATCACTCTTGACTTTCTCCAGAAAAACTGGATTCACAGCCCAGAATTTGCATTTTGACAAATGGATGTTCCATTCATTACCCAGGCACTCTTGCTAGAATGCCTCCCATTCCTCACCTCAAACCAAACCAAGGCCACAAGACACTCCAAAACCAGCCACCTCCCTCTAGCACCATTGCCTGACCCATGCAGGCCACCATCACCATCACCTCTTGCCTGGAACCTTGCAGTGACATCCCTTGCTGGTCTCCTTCCTTCCATCTTGATCACCACAGTCCATTCTCCACAATTATCCAGGGTGCATTTTTACATCAATCAACTGTGTCCTTCTCTAGCTTAAACACTCCAGCCACACTGGCTTCCTCTTTGCCATTCTGACTCTCCAGACACATTCCTACACCCCAACCCTACCTCAGCTTTCCCTGTGGCTGCCCCTTATCCATCAGGTCTCAGCTCAATGGCCCAGCTAAGGAGAGAACTTTTGGACTTCGGGATTTAAAGTAAGCTCTCTGTATACCACATGCTCTCACTTATACATGGAATATAAAGGACAAAATACATGAACAAACAAAAAATATAGTGAACCCTCCCTACCCTCCCTAATGTGTTCATTCTCAAGCACATTATCCAGTACCTTTTTTTTTTTTTTGAATTGTAATATATGGTAAGGGAAGGAAACTAGACTTTGGGTGGTAAACTCACAACATACAGATGTCAAATTATAATGTTGTACACCTGAATATTATATAGTTACTAACCAAGGTTACCCCAGTAAATTTAATAGAAGAGAAAAATAAATCCAAATGCAATTTTTAAAAATTTGTTACAGAAATTTTGAAATATACCCCAAAGCAGAGGGTATAATGCACCCCTATATACCCAGCTCCAACAGTGACCAAGATAGACCTTTATTGCTTGATCCATATAACTGCCTCCATTTCACTTCCCCACCCCCACTGGATTATTTTAAATTAAAGCAAGTCCCCCTCCTCATACCATTTCTTCCCATTTATTCAGAAAGTTGAAATAACCATATAGTAACCACCCATATACACTCCCCCACCTCAATTCTGCTATTAACATTTTACTCTACTGCACATTTGTCTATCTGGCCTTTCCTCCCTCCATCAACCTATTTTGTGTTTTTGATTCATTCAAAGTAAGCTGCAGACATCAGTGCATCTCATCCCTGTTGCAGGCTGAATTGTGTCCCCCAAAAGATGTTCAAGTCCGAAAAAAAAAAAAAAAAAAGATGTTCAAGTCCGAATCTCTCAGGACCTGTGAATGTGACCTTTTAGGAAATAGGGTCTTTGCAGATGGTCAAGTTACAATGAGGTCATTTGGGTGGGCCCTGGGCCAATATGACTGTGTCCTTAAAAAAAGGAGGGAACTTGGACACAGGAGTAGACAGGAACAGGGAGAAGACAACATGAAGACAGAGGGAGAAGTGGGCCATCTATAAGCCAAGGACTGCCTGAGGCTACCCAAAGCAAGGAGAGAGAGGCCTGCCACAGATTCTCCCTCACAGCCTCAGGGGGAACCAGCTGCTGACACCTTGATCTTGGACTTCTGGCCTGCAGAACTGAGAGACAATACACTTCTATAATTTAAGTCCCAGGAGTTCCCTGGTGGTGTAGTGGATTAAGGCTTCGGCGCTGGCGCTGTCAGTGCTGCGGCCTGGGTTCGATTCCCAGTCAGGGAGCTGCCCACATACCAAAATGCAAAAAAAAAAAAAAAAAAAAAATATATATATATATATATAATTTAAGTCCCCCGAGTCTTTGGTATTTTGTTACAGTGGCCCCAGGAGACTAATACAAACCCAAATCCTTCAATGCCTACCATTAACTAGAGTTCCATGTTTGTTTGAGTTTTTTTTTTTTTTTTTTTTTTTTGGTATGTGGGTAGCTCCCTGACTGGGAATCGAACTCAGGCCGCAGCACTGACAGCGCCAACGCCGAAGCCTTAAGCCACTACACCATCAGGGAACTTCCTTGAATTCTTTTTTAATAGGTAAAATTCACACACAATAAAAGATTCAGATCCCCAGTGCACAAATCAATGAGCTTTGACAAATGCTCATACCACCATCACTCAGTTCTGATTCTCTTTATATTACTTGCCAAAATCTGGTATTTTTGTGTGTTTCTGTCTATTGCCTGCTGGTCCTCTCCCAACTCTCCACCCACAGAATGTTAGATTCTCTTGAGCTGGAGCTCCATCCTAATTCAGTGCCAGTTTCCAGATCCCAGGAAAGTGCCAAGTTCAGCGGACTGCATGAAGAATCAAGTATGAATATGGGGGACTGGCTGACCCCTATGGTTAGCCTCAGGGAGAGAGAAGTTGGACCCCTCCTAAGAATCAGTGGGCCCATCCATTGTAAGTTCTAGACTGGAATGAATACTCCATGCATGGGGTTCTGAAGCAGAGGGACACATCGAGGTAGAAACAGAATCCTGGATGAGAAGGGTTCACTGAGATGCCCTGTGGGGACATGCTGAGCCAGCACCTCCCTCTACCCTGCTGTGCCCCACCCCCACCCCCACCCCCGCTTAATGAGGCCCAGTGGTTGGGTCCTTTATGAGGCAGGCTTGTGGGGACAGGGACTTTCAGAGTCAGTGGTCAGAGTAGGTGGAGTGTCCCAGAGGAAGGAGCCCCTGGGAGCAGGGCCCCCAAACGCCATGGCAAGCGTGGTGGTGAAGACAATCTGGCAGTCCAAAGAGATCCATGAGGCTGGGGACCCTCCTGCAGGGGTCGAGAGCTGCTCCCAGCTGGTTCCCGAGGCTCCTGGTGGGGTGACCAGCCCAGCCAAGGGGACTGCAAAGAAAAAGAAGGCTGTGTCGTTCCACGGGTGGGTTTATCGCACCCTGTCGGGGACAGTCCTGGTGCCCAGCACTGCCTCCAGCAGAGCAGGAGTCCCACCGTGGGTGCTGGAGGAAGGGGAGGGGAAGAAAAGGAGGGGGCAGAGGAGGGGCAAGCAAGAGGGTGGTGGAGAAGGAGAAATAAAGAGAGTGGGGGGTAGAGAGGAAGAAGGGAATGGAGACGGAGGGAGGTAGAAATCAGTAGGGAAAGAAAAAATCAGCAATGCAGGCATTAAAGGAAGAAGAAAGTAGGCAGCAGGGACAGAGAAGGAAAAAGGTAGGCAGTAAGGTTGGAGTCAGAGAGATAGGGGGCATGGAGGCAGGGAGGCAGGAGGGGCTATACCCTACTGAGGCTATATCTTGACCCTCCTGCCGGTCTCTCCCCAGAGTGGAACCTCGGATGTCCCATGAGCCGATGCACTGGTGCCTGAACCTCAAACGGTCCTCAGCTTGCACCAATGTGTCCCTGCTCAACCTGGCTGCCATGGAGCCCACTGACTCCTCAGGGACAGACTCTACCACGGACGACAGCGCCATGCTGGCACTGCCTGTGCCTCCCACCTCCCCCACCCCACCCTGGGCCCCAGATGACCCAGACATCACAGAAATACTGGTAAGGGGCCCCCAGCTGGGGAAGACAGTCCTCACCCTGATGGTAGACAAATACTGAGGAGATGTGTATGTGTGTGTGTAGGGGGGTGCTCCTTGGTTGTGGTCACCCTTCAAAGCCCAAAGGGACTGCCTCCTCCTCCCCTAACAAGCAGCCGTGAATCTGCTCCATCCTTGATAAATGATGCCCACTGCTGGCAGTGGTCTTTAGCTCACCCAGTCACTTCCCGATGTCCTGGGTGAGGCTGGGGTCATAAATAAGAATCAGGCCAGGTCCCTGCTCTGAAGAAACTGCCAGACTGAGGTAATGAATTCCATAATGGAGGTAACACTGGGGATCCTAGAAAAGGGCCCCTCAAACCAGGCTAGGGGTATCAGGGAAAGCTTCCTGGAGGAAGTAGTGTTGGAATTGGGCTTTGATGGATGAGTAGTTCTCAGAGGGGCTCATCCAAGTATCTGGGGCAATACTGGAAGGTGAGAGCAAGATCTAGGGAAATTTAGAGAATTCCTTACTAGAGCATAGAGTATTATAGCTTGGCCTTTTAACTCCCCTGCTAACCTCACCCTCCATCCACCAGGCTTCTTCTGGGCCAGACCCTGAACTGGGCTTGAGGTGGACACTGAGAATTACACTAATGGTGCTCATGATGCTAATAAGATTTACTAACATTTACTGAGCACTTTCTATGTTCTGGGAGCCTCAGTTTTCTCATCCATAAAATGGAGATGCATGTGTTTCTTAAATACCTATAATATGCTGGGGGCATTGGTCTAGGAGCAGGAAATATAGCAGCACTCAAGACAGAGTTCTGGATATAACCATACCCACTTCATGGGTTGTCATGACAATGAAGTGCAGTTCATTCATATGGAATATTTAAAAGCACAGTAGCCAGCTATAAGCACATTATAGGTGTTGGTTGTTTTCACTGTTATTATTGTTTGTCCCCATTTCACAGGTGATGATACTGAGGCCCCAAAAGGGTCAAGAGCATACCCAAGGTCATGCAGCTTGTAAGCAGTGGAGCCAGGCTTAGGAGTCAGGGATAGGAGTGGGCAGCCCCTGATTACTTGGGGGGAGTGAGGTCACTTATAGAAGCCCTGGAAATGGAGGACTTGGCCTAGCTGACCAGGGTCAAGGAAGACTTTTCAAAAAAGGCAACATACCAGCTGGATCCCAAAGATAAGAAAGGGGTTCCTCAGGCAGAAGACAGGGAAGGGTGCTCCAGCTAGCTGGAACAGTATGTGCAAAAGAACAGGGTTTCAAAAGAACCCGAGGAAGAGGGGTAACTGCAAGCTTATTCCTGTAGCTAGAGTGTGGTGTGTGAGAGACAAGGCTGGAGAAGGACAGGGCACAGGCCACATAGGCCAAGTAATGTGGCATTCTCCTGACGGCAAGAGGGAGCCATGGAGAGTTCATAGGCATTTCATGAGCACTTTCTATCTGCCAGGCACTATGCCATATCCCTGTCATGGGGATCTTGTTTTCTTCTCTTAGAAGTCAGGGAATTGGTGTCATTACCAGTTTAAAGATAAAAGCAAGCAATCAGGTATAGAGAGATGCAGTGACCTCTCCAAGTTCAGAGTTGTTGTAAGAAGCAGGGCCAGGACTAGTGGGATCGACACTAAAGCAAAAGTCCTTTCCTGGGGCTGGGTGGGAGATGTTTGAAGGGAGATGTAGAGACTGGAGGTAGGGAGGGCTGAGAGGAAGCTGGGCAAGGATCCTGGGTAGGAGGACCAAGGGGAGAGAAGAGAAGAGAGCAGAGAGTCCTAGCAGGATGGATGGCCTGGGAGAATCCCTTCCCCCAGCCAGAACAGCTTCCTCCCTCTGTGAACGTCACTCACACAGCACTTGCAGAGGTTTGGCTCCCACGAGCTATTTCTGAGTCACATCCCCCAGTGGATTGTGACATGTGAGAAAGAGCCTGGGCAGCTGGGATCAAGGCCTGATGCCGCCCCCTGCGTGCTGTGGGACTTCAGGGGAGCATCAGCCACTCCAGGGCTTCAGGTTTCTTTGTGAAATGGAAGAAGTAATGACGGCAGGGTATGTGCAAGAGCAGTGAGAAGGTACACAGTAAGAACACACGGCAGCACTTAGCACCTGAGCTCCATCAGGAGAGAAAAATGGAGATGGCCAAGAGGAGAGAGCAGAAACCCAGAGACAGAGGAAGACAGAGATCTAGGGAGAGGCACACAGAGATCCAGAGAGGAAAGGGGCAGACACCAGAGAGAGAGAGAGAGAGGTGGGACAGACAAGAGAGAGAGAGTTTAGAGAACCAGGGGGCATGGAGACTCTGGCTGAGAGAATGACAAGTTCTAATTTGGACAGAGGCAGCAGGAGAATGATGAAGCAGACAGCTTTGGCTTCTGTTTTAAGCTATATCTTTATGAGGCCAAATGACACAAGTAAAAAAGTGGTACTGCTCTTTGGGAAGGTCAGTCAATCAAGGCAAAGATGGATAGGACAGGTCATTTGTCCCCTGTGGACTTGTCCTTCTGTCTGCAGACTTCCCTGAGGCTGCTAAGTGGGTTTGGTTCTAAGGCCCTTCCTGGTAGATCCCATCCTGTTGTCCTTCTTTTTAACAATAACAATGCTGATACTAATCACTGTGCTTGGCTTATTGATCTTATCTGTTGAGTCTTTGCACTGCCATCTGAGCAAAGTATCATTATTCTCATTTTATAAGAAAGGAAACTGAGGCAAGCTTGGAGTGGGGATTGGATTGTCAAGTTGCAAGACATGTGAGTGGCCAAGGAGAGCTTTGTCCCCAGCTCTCTAGCTCCTCGTCATGCTATTCACTTCTCAGCCAAGGGTGACAGGCTTTGCTTTCTCTACTCCCCCCATCTGTGCTCAGTGAAGATAAAACTCACCTCCAGGGAACCCAGAAGCCCTTGTACAAAGAAATATTGACCAAGGGCCTTTCTGGTTCCTCTCAAAAGCAGCCCCAGAAGGTAGCTAGTTGTCTCCTCTCCATTTTACAGGTAAAGAAACAGAGGCAGAGAGGGGAAGTCCCCTCCCTGAGGTCCTACAGCTAGTAAGTGGTAGAACTGAGTTGACCCCAGGACTTGCTTTCCTAGTTTCCCAGAACAGCTACATATGGGAAAACCAAGGCCTTCAGGGCCTTCAGTTTAAAAGATCTCTTTGTGTACTTGTTAGCTAATGTTGTGATCAAATTATCCCAAAACTTACAACAAACCTGGAATGGTTTAGCTGGCTGGTTCTGAATCAGGGTCTCTCATGAGGTTGCAGTCAAGATTTGGTAGGGGCTGCAGTCATCTGAAGGCTTGACTGGGACTGGAGGTCATGCCTCCAAGATGGGACACTCAAGATGGATCTTGGTTGGAAGACTCAGTTCCTGGCCACGTGGGCTTCTCCATAAGTGACTGCTTAAAACATGACAACTATCATTCCCCACAGTAAGAGAGAGAAAGCATAAAAGCCACACTTCCTTTTATGAACTAGTCTCTTAAGTCACAGACCATCACTCTGCCTTTTTCTGTTTACTAGGTATATATCATTAAGTCCAGCCCACACTCTGATGAGGAGAATAAAGGACATCAAAGAATGTATGGACATATTTTCAAACACCATAGTTTTGTGGGTTTTTTGTAGATACCCTTCATTAGGATTAGGAAATCCCTTTTTACTTCTAGTTTGTTGAGAGCATTTTTTTTGTTGTTTTTTTTTGTTTGTTTGTTTTTGCTTTTTGGTATGTGGGTAGCTCCCTGACTGGGGACCGAACCCAGGCCGCAGCGCTAACAGCGCCAATGCCGAAGCCCCAAGCCACTACACCATCAGGGAGCTCCATGAGAGCATTTTTATCATGAAAGGTGTTGGATTTTCTCAATGGACATGATCATGGTTTTCCCTTTTATTCTATTAATACAGTACAATGAGTAATTTCTGTATGTTCAACCAATCTTGCATTTCTTGGTCATGGTGACATAATCCTATTTAAATGCTGCTGCTTTTGTTTTGCTAAGATTTTGTTGAAGATTTTGTGACTGTTCAGAAGAGATATTGGTCTGTATTTTCTCGTGATGTCTTTGGTTTTGGTATCAGGTAACACTGGCTTCACAGAATGAATTAGCAACTGTTTACTCTGCCTCTAATTTTTGGGAAGAGTTGGCGATAGACTGGCAGCAATTCTTTTTGTTAAATGATTGGTGTGATTCACCAGTGAAAATATCTGGTATTGGGCTTTCCTTTGTTGGAAGTTTTTTTTATTACTAACTCACTCTCTTTACTTGGTATAGACCTATTCAGATGTCCTAGTTCTTGAGTTTTGGTAGTTTTGAGTTTTCCTAAGAATTTTTCCATTTCATCTAGTTGTCAAATGTGATGGCACACAATTGTTCATGGTGTTCCCTCATAACGCTCTTTCTTTTCATAAGATTGGTAGTAATGTTCTGTCTTTCCTTCCTGATGATTGTAATTTGAATCTTTTCTCTTTTTTGTGGTCAGTCTGAAGATTTCTTAATTTGATCTTTTTAAAAACTACTTGTTTTGTTAATTTTATCTACTGTTTTTCTATTTTCTATTTCACTTTTTACCACTCTAATCTTTTTTTTTTTTTTTTTTTTTTTTTTTTTTTTTTTTTTTTTTTTTTTTTTTTTTTT
>PVJL010009716.1:0-43471 GCA_004026885.1 Lyroderma lyra | reverse complement strand
TAGCTCTGGGATTACTGTGCTATTCTTTTTCTGGTTTCTTAAAGTAGAAGTTTAGGTTATTGAGTTCTTTCTTTTTTCATGTGGGTGTTTACAGAGTTAAACTTCCCTCAAAGTATTGCTTTCCCTGCATCCCATGAGTTTTGAAATGTTGTGCTTTCATTTTTCTGCATCCTAAAATATTTAATAATTTCTCTTGTGACTTCTTCTGCCCATTAGTTGTTTATAAGTATGTTGTTTAATTTCCACATATTTAATAGTTTCCCAAATTTCCTTCTATTGTAGCATCTCAATCCTTTTATTTTATTTATTTATTTTTTTTGGTATGTGGGTAGCTCCCTGGCTGGGACTCGAACCCAGGCCGCAGCACTGACAGCGCCAGCGCTGAAGCCTTAAGCCACTACACCATCAGGGAACTCCCTCAATCCTTTTAAATATGTTACCAGAAAGTGGGGTGTCCTCATCAATGTGGATGTCCAGGTTCTTGGTATCTCAAGCAAAGAAGTGAACGAGACACACCCAAAGTTATAGAGGTGAAACAAAGAGATAGTTTATTGAAGAGAAAGTACACTCCAAAAAGGTAGGAGTGGGCTCAAGCAGGAAAATAGCTCAGGAGCAATACAATATTTATTACACTTTTTCCGAGAGAAACCGCGCAAGAAATGTGATGCTGTCTCCATATTACAATGGAGGAAACTTGTTCACTCTTTTCTCTTTTTGTATTAGTTCAGCAGCTGTGAAAGAAACCAAAATAACCAGTTTAAGCAGGATAGTAGTTTATTTTTCATATAAAAGCCTCAACAAGTTTAGTAGGTCTGCTCTTCAAATGCTGTGTTCTGGTGGCTCAGCTATTAAAGTCAAGTTTGACTGCTGCAACAAAATAACACAAAATAGCATAGCTTAAACAACATGGAAAATGCTCTCTTTTGTGTGTAAAAGTCTTCATAAATGGTTGTAATTGGGTATGGCGGCTCCACAGTGTTGGGATTCAAGTTTCTTCTATCTCGTGTCCTCCATCTCATGGTCCAAGATGGCTGCTCTGGCTTTAGCCATCAACTTTGCATTCCAGCCAGGAAGGAGAAAGAAAGGGAACATTCTTCCTCCTTTCCTTTATTAAAGGCATGACTCAGAAATTGTCTGTTACTCTCACTCACATTCCATTGCCCCAAACTTAGTCATATGGACACATCTGGCTGCAAGGAAGCATGGGAAATGTGGTCTTTGGCTAGGAAGTTATGTGCTAGGCTAACTCTTCTACACAAGTAAGAGAGCTGTGAGTGGATCCTGTTGCATGCTCTCTCCTGGGCCAGTTGCAGAAATCACAAAGCATTTTATGATGATAAAGGTAGCGAGGATCAGAGGCCACATGGTGTTATGGTTTATTTATTTATTTAATTTTATTTTTGTATGTGGGTAGTTCCCTGACTGGGAATCGAACCCAGGTCGCAGCACTGACAGCGCCAGCACCAAAGCCTTAAGCCACTGAACCACCAGGGAACTCCTGGTGTTATGGTTTAAAACAAAGGATCTGAGTTTAAATTCTGCAAGGCCACCTAATGTGTTGCGGACTATGAGTACAAGGGACATTCTTTCTTTGAGTTTCTTCTGCCTCATTTGCAGAATAACCTCAAGAGGTGTGTGACTCTAAGGGATAGAGAAAATGTAAGTGCTTAGCCTGATGCATAGTGTCTAGAAAGTGGGTTATCTTTAGAATTCTCCAGGCAGACAGAGCACGTGTTTTAACAGTTTATCTTATTTATGTCTGTGGACCTCAAGGGCATTTATCTCAGTGATCTCGGTGTTTGGTTAAGACCATCTTTCTTCCCCCACATGTCTAAGTGCTCCTCCCATCCTTTCACTCCTTCTTGATCCTACTTATTTTTCTTCCCATTCACCAAGCAGAAAACAAGTCCACCCCTTGTTTTACAGAGCAGGAGTATCAAGAATCAGAAAGGTGCAGCCCTGGTGCCACATCTACACAACCACTCCAGGGCAAAATCAGGTGTAAACTGAGCCTCCTCCCAGTTCTAGAGTTGTTCTTTGGGTTGAGGTTTGCTCCCACACACTCATGATGTTCCTCTCTCCCATTCTTCCTCAGAGTGGGGTCAATAGTGGATTAATCCGCGCCAAAGATTCCATCACCAGCTTGAAGGAAAAGACCACCCGGGTTAATCAGCACGTGCAGACACTGCAGGTATGAGGACCCTTCCTGCCCCAACACCTCCTCTTCCTCCAGGGCCACATTGCCCTCTTAGAGCCCTCCTCCAACTCAATGCACCCATAGCCCAGTTGGGGAGGTAAAGGCTCAGAAGGTAAAGCAACCTTCCCAGGCCCAGCCTCTCCTCCCCATGGGGTATCTCCTTTCCACCCTGGTTAACCCCTCCTCCCTTCCACGTTCCAGAGTGAGTGTTCTGTATTGAGCGAGAATCTAGAGAAAAGGCGGCAAGAGGCGGAAGAACTGGAAGGGTACTGTTGTCAACTCAAGGTGATGCACTGGGGGACAGAAGTGGGCTGGGGAGAAGGGAGTGGATGTAGGAAGAAGGTGGGAGGAAAAGTGGGGAGGAATGGAGTGTGGTAGGAGAGGTGGCAGGAAGTAGAAAAGTAGCATAGGAGAGGTCAAAGGAGGACGCCATCCCTTTAACCAAGGGAACCAGCCTCCTAAGGGGCAGACCAAGAAGCAGAGGGCAACCAATTGTGGGGGAGAAGTGGATATGTCTTACATTCCATGTTAGAACCTGTATAGAATAGAGAGGGTTAGAACCAGGGCGGGGGCCCCGTCTTACCACCCTGAACTGGAGTGGTAAAGCAGGGTCCCCGCTCTGGTGTTCTAACACAGGAGAACTGCCGGAAGGTCACCCGGTCAGTAGAAGATGCTGAAATAAAAACCAATGTCCTGAAGCAGAACTCTGCCCTGCTGGAGGTAAGAGGAGGTCTTAGGATTTGGTAAGAGGATCAGATGCATGAGGTACTTGAGGTAGACCTCAGGTGGAACTTCCCTCCATATCACCACCACCACCACTACATTGCTTCTTTGTCTTGACAGTCATACTTTTCCATGCAGTCACATTCAGGTCCCAGAGAGAGGGACTTGTGTCAGATTTCAAGTGGGAATGTCCATCCCACTTATTCCCAACAAAATGTTGGAAAAGCTTCAATTGTTCTTCCTAAACAAGAGGGACTGGAATTTGACACTCTGGAGGATTGGAGTTGGGTGGGGGGCTGGTTGGAGACAGGGAGGCAGGCATTATGAGGTTAAAGTGAGTTGGACTCCAGCTGGGCTTCAAATAAGACAAACATCTAAGCAACAGCAAGCGGGAGTCCATTGAAACTTCAAGCCGGATTTCCCAATATCCACTTACTTTCCAATCTCAGGGATTCATTAGACATATCTGGGGGTGGAGGTGGTTGTGGGAGGCAAGGCACTGGACACGGTAACCCTGCCCTCCTTCCCCGCCCAGGAGAAACTGCGCTACCTCCAGCAGCAGCTGCAGGATGAGACACCACGGAAGCAGGAGGCTGAGCTGCACGAACTGGAGCAGAAGGTGGAAGCAGGCCTCTCCCGGCAGGGGCCCAGCTCCGCTGCCCAGTCCCCAGGCTGTTCTGGTCCACTAGGGAGCCTCAATGAACCCTCGCGACAACGAGGCCTGGCTATAGGCAGCTGGGGAATGGGGTCTTGGGCAGGGGAAGGCCCCATCCTGAGCGAGCAGGAGTTGCAGAAGGTCTCTACCGGCCTTGAGGAGCTGAGGTGAGTGGGATCCAGGGGTGGAGCCTGGAAGATCTTAGGGGATAGGGCTTGGGGGTGGAGCCTCGAAGAACCTGAGAGCAAGTGTTTTGGCAGTGACCTAAAAGGGCAGGACTTTAAGGAACTAAGTTTTGAGTACAAGATTGGTTGGTGGAAGGGAGGTCTGGTGAGCTGGGGATGGGGGCGCTTTTAGTGGTGGGGCAGGTCCTTGGAGGCTCCAAATTCGAGGGGAAGGGTTGGAGTGAGCGGTGCCTTAAGGAGGCAGTCTGTAGGAGCTGATGTGGAAGGACCAGGATACCGGATAAGGGAATAGAGGGTTCTCGGGGACATGGGAGGATTCCAATAAATAGAACTCCAGAATTTGGGGACTGGGTGGGTCTGAATGAGGTCTTGGAGGAGAGGGGCTGACCTGTTTCATAACCTCTGTTTCTCCAGGAGGGAAGTATCCTCGTTGACTGCCCGGTGGCATCAGGAGGAGGGGGCCGTGCAGGAGGCCCTACGGCTCCTCGGAGGCCTGGGCGGAAGGCTTGACGGCTTCCTGGGCCAATGGGAGCGAGCGCAGCGTGAGCAGGCGCAGATGGCGCGGGGCCAACAGGAATTGCGGGTCAAGGCAGACGAACTGTGCACCCTGTAAGGGCCAAGGGGCCGAGTGGAGCTGTGTGAAAGCTGGGTGGGGTGTCCCAATCAGCTGGGGCTGAGAGGTCGAGACCATACACTAATAGGCGGAGGCTCCAATTAGAGTAGGAAGGGGCGTGTCATACCTAATAAGGACCGAAGGGTGGAGCCAATTAGAAATTATTCCATACCTAAAAAGGTCAAAGAGAGGAGCCAAGTAGGACTAGGGAAAGCCATTGAAGAACTAGGAGGGGCATTCCAGACCTTAAGCAAAAATGGAAGGGCTGATCAGAGTAGAGCGGGGACAGGGCATGGTGGAGTATCTTAAGAGGAGCTGGAGACGGGTTCTAATCATAGGTG
Organism: Lyroderma lyra; assembly: GCA_004026885.1. Taxonomy (NCBI): domain Eukaryota; kingdom Metazoa; phylum Chordata; class Mammalia; order Chiroptera; family Megadermatidae; genus Lyroderma; species Lyroderma lyra. Next base: position 38,757 of record PVJL010009716.1, on the reverse strand, counting down.
CCACCTTGCTAGGACAATACTCTTGGAGAGGTAACCTCACAGCATTAGTTACTCTCACGCCTCAGGGTAGAGCGGTCAGCAGTGTCTGTGGCTTCACTGAGGAGCGAATTGGAGGGGCTGGGCCCAGTGAAACCGATTCTGGAGGAGCTGGCGCGGCAATTTCAGAGCTCCCGAAGAGGGTCTGACCTCTCCATGAACCTGGATCGGGTCCCCCAAGGCTCCTGTGCCCGCTGTGCCAGGTAAGGCGTCCAGGCCTGGCCTCCGAGTGCATTCTGGGTCCAAGCATAGAAGGAGATGGAGCATTGGCTGGAAGAGAAGGGGGTTCATTGTGGGAGACAAGGCATCTCCATACATGCATTGTAGGACCGGATAGTCCTGGTGCATTATGGGAGCCACATTTCTACCCTCCCCACAAGGTGGAGTTAGTTTCTTGTGGAACACTGGAGACTTGATACAGTTGCAGTGCACTGGGGGAAGAGTGTCGGCATGCAGTACTTGTTGGACGGCTGGGTTTCTCAGTGCATTGTGGGGAGATGAGACCTTGGTGTACTGGAGAGCCCAGGGATACATACCATGCTTGGTCCACATTAGGAAGAGGGAGGAGTTCCAATACAATGTGAGATCAGGTTTAACTAGTGCATTGTAGGGAATGTGAGTTTCTGATGAACTGAGGGCCATCTGGTGCCCTTTGGGAGTGGGAATCCTCAGGCACTCTAGAATTCCCATGCTGTGAAAACCAAAGGATATCTGATGCACTGTAGTTGGCCCCAGTGCATGGTGGGAAGGTTACATGACTACATAGTGGAAACAGGACCTAAGTGGAGGCTGGTCAGGAGGGCTTAGAGCATCCTGGGAATGTAGTACTAAGCCTTTTTCACCTAGTGACTACCCCTCCCCCAGCCAGGGACAGCAGTTATCCACGGAGTCTCTGCAACAACTGCTGGAACGAGCACTGACCCCACTAGTGGATGAGGTGAAGCAGAGGGGCCTACCTCCTGCCTGCCCCAGCTGCCAGAGGCTACACAAGAAGATTCTGGTACCAGGGGCCATGGGCCATCATGCCCCACTTTTCTGTCAGGGCAGGGGGAGGGGAGCCCCAGGCATAAGGTACTGCTGGTAGGTGCCAGGATGGGAAGGGCTGAGCTGTGGGTGTTGGGGGAACACTAGGCTCTAATGCATTTGGGTGGGGGAAGTGCAAGCAGTTTTGTGGTTGGTGAGTCATAGGACAATCATTATGGAGCTTTGGGTGATGGACTTTGGGCCCAAAGCATGATAGGACATAGGCTCTAGTGCATTGTAGGACACAGGAGACAGACACCAGTCTACAGCTTCACGGAATATGTCTTAATTTTCTGCAGACCTTAAGAGAGACCACACATTATATGGGATCATTAAGGTCAGAAGGGACCCAGCAAATATAGGTTATAGTAAGCTAATACATTATTGAACATGGAACCACAGACTCAAGCTCAATAACTGGTGGCACGAGGCCTGTGTATATTCTGAAACACAGATCTAATGTATTATGGGATATTGGTCTAATGTATAATGGGATATATAAGTTACAATGGGTGAGGGACAAGTAAGGTAATATGGGACATTGATGTGGTAGAGCTGTGGAACTAAGACATGATAGGACATGGGGCCTGCTGCATTCTGGGGTATAGGGATCCAGAGCACTAAGGACTACTATGAAGACAGAGATGCTAGTCTACAGATAAGGAGATGTGAGGTATTGTGAATTATGGAATGTAGAAGGTCAGTCACCACATGATCGAATAGTAAGTTGGGCCCAGACACACATCCAATGCATGATGGTTCACAGGCATTTGGGAACAATATGATACATGCTGATACAGTGCTTGCTGGGACATAGAAGACCAGTGCACTAGGGGACAGATAGTGGGATAGACACAGGTTTAGCACACAATTGAAATTTGGAAGGCCAGTGTATTGTGGGATACAGGGGTTAGTCTCAGGCTGGAGGCATGATGAGATACCCTGGGAGAGGAACTTGGGTCCCATCGGGCCCTTCCCCTTGCCCTCTGCGATCCAGCTCCCCCTCCACCCCTAGCCCAGTCAGGCAAGCCCAGCCGTGCCTACACTCCTCTCCCCAGGAGCTGGAGCGCCAGGCCTTGGCCAAACACGTCAGGGCAGAGGCCCTGAGCTCCACCCTTCGGCTGGCCCAAGACGAAGCCTTGCGGGCCAAGAACCTGCTGCTGACGGACAAGATGAAGCCGGAGTGAGGAAGGAGGCTGAGGGCATGGGAGGAGGGTGAGGTCTTCGGGACTGGGCCTGAGTCACCCCCTCCTTCCAGTCTAGCCCCATGGCATCCTGCCCTCCCAGCACTAACTCCCCACTCTGTCATTACAGGGAGAAGGTGGCCGCTGTGGACTATCTACACTTGAAGATGTGCTCCCTCCACGATCAATTCAGCAACCTACCACTTGAGGGGGCCACAGGAACAATGGGGGGAGGAAGCAGTGGAGGAACTCCCCCAAAACGTGGGGGCCCAGCCCCTGAACAATAAAATGGCCCCTCATGCTGGCATGAATTCTGTCTCTTTTTTTTTGGTATGTGGGTAGTTTCCTGGCCGGGAATCGAACCCAGCCGCAGTGCCAACAGCGCCAGCGCCGAAGCTTTAAGCCACTACACCACCAGGGAACTCCCTGGCTCTCTTTTGACACCAAAAGATGGCTAAGAAATTGGATGCACACCATGCACCAGCCTCTGTGCTCACTGTGACTCATTCCTCAGCCAAAAGGCTGTCTTGGTTTCGGAGAGTTGCTGCTAATGATCTAGTTCTTTGAAAATTAAATAGGGGATATAAATAAGGTTCTGTGGTGCCATTTGGCTGGTTAACCAACATTCTTAGGATGATTTTTACTAGATAATTATATTGTCTATCGCTGTGTAAAAAATTACCCCAGAACTTAATCACTCAAAACAATAAATACGTATTATCTCACAATTTCTGAAGGTCAGGAATCTGGGAGTAGCTTAGCTGGATGGTTCAGGTTCAAGGTCCTCATGAGTTTGTGGTCAAGATGTCAGTAGGGGCTGCATTCATTTGAAGGCTTGACTGGAGCTGGAGGTTGCACTCCAAGATAGTGCACTCACATGGCTCTTGTTTGGAGGCCTCAGTTGCCTGCTGTCCGTTGGCTGGAGCCCTCAGCTTCTCATGGCAGCTAACGTCCCCCAGGGCAAGCAGCCTGAGAAAGAACAGGGCCTTTGATGACCTAGTCTCTCAAGTTGTTTACTTGATCATTTCCCCTTTCTATATTCCTTGAAATTGAGTCATAAAGTCCAGATCTTACTCAAGTAGTATGTCAAAGAATTTGCAGAGATATTGCAAAAAGAATGTCGATTTGTGACATATTTTAAACCACCACAGTAATGCTATTTAAAAAATTTTAATCTAAGTATAATGTAAACAGAAAAGTTCACCAATTAAAAGCTCAAAGAATTATCATGAAAGGGACATGTTTATGTAACCATCAAGATTTAAAAACTTCACCTTACCAGAACCCCCTGTATCCCCCCGTCTCATGTCCCCTCCCAATCATTACCCTTTCTTTCTACCCCAAAGGTAACTCCTACCACCACTGGAATAAAAAAAAAATGAATATAAGGCTAGGGGAGGAAGAAAATTATCATTATTCTGAAATGGCATAACTATGCATAGAATCATAACACAACAGTATCTATAAATTATTTAAAAATTGGGAGTTCCCTGGTGGTGTAGTGGCTTAAGGCTTTGGCGCTGTCAACGCTGTGGCCTGGGTTCGATTCCCAGCCAGGGAACTACCCACATTAAAAAAAAAATTATTTAAAAATCAGTGAGGTTAGCAAGGTACTGAATAAAAAGGGAATATCAAAATATCAATTTATTTCTGTATGCCACTGAGAAAAATAAAATGAAAAAAGGTACTATTTCTGAGTAGCATAAAACTAAAAAGTTTCCAGGAATCTAGCAAAGACACGCCATTCCCTCTACAGAAAACTTAAAAACATTATTGAGAGAGGTTAAAGACTTTAATAAATGGGGGATATAACATATACATGGTTTATAAAATATTACAAAGATGTTACTTCTCCCTAATTGATTTGCAGATTCAAAGCTCACAGATTTGAGGTTTATTAATGTGGTTTCATTTGTATCCTTAAGGTGATGGGAAATGGCAGTGGGTGGGGTGGTAATGTCTAAAACTCCTCAGAGAATAAATAATCATTCTCATTTATAGAGTACTATTAACCATATGTTTGTGTCTCTAAAAATCCATGTGTTAAAACCCTAATCCCCAGCGGTAACTGGAGATGGGGCCATTGGGAGGTAATTAGGTTTATATGAGGCCATGAAGGTGGGCCACCATGATTGGATTAGTGGCCTTATAAGAAGAAACGATCTCTCTCTCCCTACCACACGAGGATACAGCAAGAAAGAAGCCATCTGCAAAGCAGGGAGCGGAAACCAATTCTGCCAGCACTTCGATCTTGGACTTAGCAACTTCCAGAACAGTGAGGAATAAATGTTCATTGTTTAAGTGATTTGCTCTATGGTATTTTGTAATAGCAGGGACTGAGGTCACCTAATGGAAGCAGAAACCACCACAGGTCTGTCTATTAAGAGCTGTGGCCACTTCCAGAGAAGCACCCTGAAGCAGAGAGGGAGTGGAAGATACCCTATCGTCTATCCACCACATCATTCCATCTTCTGCCTGTGCCTCAAAGAAGCCACTGAATACCACTGTCCTCATTAGTGTCATAATGGTCCATTGCAGCCTCCACTTGATTCCCCCCCCACCCTTATTCAGTTTCATTTTCCATGGTTTCAGTTACCTCTGGTCAACCGCAATCTGAAAATATTAAATGGTAAAGTCCACAAATAAATCATTCTTAAGTTTTAAACTGAGCGCCATTCTGAGTAATATGAATGAAATCTCCTGCAGCCCAGCTTGGTTCTGCTAAGGCTGTGACTCATTCCCTTGTCCACACTATAGAGGTGTCCCGTCCATGAGTCAGTAGCATCTTGGTTATCAGAGTGACTATGGCAGTATTATTGGGCTTGTGTTCAGGGGACCCTTCTTTTACTCAATGATCCCAAAACCACTTACATTACTTCTAAAACAGTACATTGTTATATTTGTTCTGTTGTATTATTATTGTTAATCTTAATGTTCCTAATTTATGAATTACGCTTTATCTTAAGTATGTATGTACAGGAAAAAAAATAGTGTGTGTGTGTGTGTGTGTGTGTGTGTGTGTGTGTATAAATAAAATATATAGGGAGTTCCCTGGTGGTGTAGTGGCTTAAGGCTTCGGCGCTGGTGCTTTCGGCGCTACGGCCTGGGTTTGATTCCCAGCCGGGGAACTACCCACATACCAAAAATCAAAAAATAAAATAAAATAAAATAACATTTAGGGTGTTGTAAAAAAAATATAGATAGATAGATATAGATAGATAGATATAGCTATATAGATATATAGATATAGATATAGATAGATAGATACAGATATAGATATATAGAGAGTTCAAGCACCCACTAGGGGTCTTGGAACTTATCCTCTGCCAAATGCTGTACCTGGGTATAAAGGGTTGGTTACTAGGTAACTGAGAAGGCAAAAAGAGAACCCTATTGTATCATGGTGGAATCATTACCACCATGGGGCATATTGAAACAAAACGCTTGGACAATGCAGAGGGGGCACCGGTCAGCTACCCCAGGCGTGTCTGAGCTCAGTGGACCACCAGGCACTGGGCCTTCTCAGGAAGGGTGCTGAAATGAGGCCGGCATCGCTGAGGGTGTGCAAGATTTGGGAAAAGTGCAAACTAGACTTGCCAGCTGCTACAGGAGGGAACTGCCTCAGCCGGAGGTAAAGCTGTGTTGAGTGTCACGGAGTGGGAAACAAGAAAGTGACCGGAAATATACAGAGAGCAAACAGGAAGGAGCGAGTCCCTTTTGCTTCCTCCAGGATTCTGTAATCTCTTTCGTGCCCTCTACCGGCGCCGTCTATCACAACCGGTGGACAAAGTGTAAGTCTGGTTTCAGAGTCCCGGTCTCAGATTCACAAAACCCAGTGAGGGGAGCGGATTTGAAACCAAGAGGTAACAGCTTAATAACTGGCACACTTAGCAGTAAGAGAATGTCAAGGACCGCCGACGATTAGTAATCCAATGCTGTACCCCTAAGGCCCAAATATATTTTGAAAGAGTACCTGAATACACGGTATTTTCCTTGATAGCTAGTCTAAAGTTATGTTGATGTTAAATCTATCCAAATTACATGGTGATTTTAACGCAGATTCAATAAAAATCCCAATGAGATTAGTTTTTAAAGGATTTAACCCAATTATTCTATGCATAAAGGTCTTCTGAAGAAATAGACAAGGGAAGCAAAGTGATTTTTTTTTTCCTATAGAAAATAATGGAGGGAGTTCCCTGATGGTGTAGTGGCTTAAGGCTTCGGCTCTGGCGCTGTCAGCGCTGTGGCCTGGGTTCGATTCCCAGTCAGGGAGCTACCCACATACCAAAAAGCAAAAAAAAAAAAAAAAGAAAAAAAAAGAAAATAAGGGAGTTCCCTGATGGTGTAGTGGCTTAAGGCTTCGGCGCTGGCGCTGTCAGTGCTGCAGCCTGGGTTCGATTCCCAGCCGGGAACTACCCACATTAAAAAAAAAAAAAAAAAAGAAAGAAAGAAAAGAAAATAAGTTGGGTCTAAAGCCAATAGAGGAGTTCCAATAGAGGAGTTCCATGGTGGTGTAGTGCTTAAGGCTTTCTCGCTGGCACTGTCAGCGCTGTGGCCTGGATTCGATTCCCGGCCAGGGAACTAGCCACATATAAAAAAAAAAGAAAAGAAGAGAAATCAAAAAAATAGGGAGTTCCCTGATGGTGTAGTGGCTTAAGGCTTCGGCGCTGGCGCTGTCAGCGCTGCGGCCTGGGTTCAATTCCCAGTCAGGGAGCTACCCACATACCAAAATGCAAAAAAAACAAAATAATAATAATAATAAAAAATAAAGTCAATAGATTAAAATTTAGGGTAACACTAATCAGTGTGGTACCAAAAGATTAAAGAGATAAACATTAAAACTTCATATATAATAATATTTGAAAAATCTCATCATAAAGCAACAAAGAATAGTGAATTTATTCAAAATGTTATCTTGAGGACAGAAAGTGTACAATTCAGTGACATTAATTATACTCACAATGTTGTGTAACTATCAGTACTATTTCCAGAACTTTTCATCATCCCAAATAGATACTCTGTGCCCATTAAACAAAACCTCCTCATTCCCTATTCTTCCCTCTGCCTAGCTCCTAGCAACCACCATGAACATCTTTTCATGTGCTTATTGGCTATTTGTATATCTTCTCTGAAGGCATGTCTATTCAAGTCCTTGGCCCATTTTTGAATGGGGTTGTTTGGAGTTTTTTCTTATTGTTGTTGAGTTGTAGGAGTTCTGAATATGAACTCCTTATCAGATAAGTGATTTGAAAATATTTTCTTCCGTTATGTGGGAGAAACACCACATTAGTTCACTCTATCAATAGTATCATATTAATCAGATTAGATGAACAAGAAATGGCAAGTGCACTGGAGGTAACTGGGAGTTCATGGTTGGGCCTAGGGATGGAGGGGACCTTTTCTCCTCCTCCACCCTGATACTCACCTCCACCACTGTGCAGCCCAAGAGCATAGCAGTACCACACACCCAGCTCACACGTTTATTGGACCAGATGTGGGATTTCCCAACCCAAACAGGCTGTCTCTGTCCTGTACCAGCCGAGCCAGAGACCCTCCTGCTAGTTCCTGGGGAGACCAGCTCCCTAATGGAAGGGGTCAAAAGTTGGTGGGTTTCGTAGATGCCCTGGAGCCCCTAGTGTGGCAAGGGAGAGAACCAACCCTGTGCCCTGAATCGACCTCCTGTAGCCCACTGCACCCTCGCTTAAGATGCTGCCCCTCCTGGAACAGGGAGCCCACGTCCAACAGGGCTGCCTCGATGTGCTGCCCCAGCCGGTGGGAGTCCTGGAAGGAGAAATGGGGATACTGAGAGAGGGGCTCCTGTGAGCTGAGGAACAAGAGGGCTGAGGTCACTGACTCGGGGTCTGAGGGAAGAGGGGACTGGTAACCAGGACTCTGGGACTGTGGGACAGGAGAGGATGGATGTCTGGACACTCAGGTTATAGAAGAGGGAGCTAGAAGGGAGCTAAGAGTCCAGACTTTTGGGTCCTGAGGCAGGAGGGAGCGAGGGGTGTGTCTCACCGTTTTGGTGCTTGACTTTTTGCTGGAGATGTGGAAGGTGATCCTGTCATCCCCCGTGAAGATGTAAGAAACGCCATATCCGTGGTCACTGACCTGAAAAGGGACAGAGTGAGGGGAACAAAAGGGGCCCAGGTCCCCTCCTCCCTGACTATGTAGGCTTGTAGACCCTCCAGCTCCCTCCTCCCTCGGGGTTCAGGGAGTGGGGGTGCGGCCCAGTCCTACTCACAGGCCCGAATCCACCACCAGAAGAAACATAGTCGGGGCAGTTGTGGACGTCAAACAAGTGGTTCTGCTGGACAGGGATTTGGCTGGTGGCCAGCTGCCACTGTTCTGAGTGAACCTAGGGGACAGGAGATGGTCAGATCCCTACTCCCTTGGCTCAGCTCTAGGCCACCCAATCCTGGCCCTTTCTGACCTCCTCCCCTGGCTGCCCACTTTCCCTAAATCTTAGTGGTTCTGCCCTTCCCCTCCCTGACCACGTAACTGGCTCTTCTCCACTTGACCACACCCACCTCCCCAGGTCTTCCGTGACCACACCCCTTTCTCCTCTCCGACCGGCCCCTCCCATTTCTTCCGAGGACCACGCCCTTCTCCCCTGCTCTGTGACCTTTTTCTCTCTTACCCGCCATCCCTAATCCTCTCCTCTGCAGATACCTTTTGCCAACATCACCCTCTTAACCTTCAAGTGTTTCCCTTCTTCCCTTCTCCCATGGTTCCCCACTTCCCTCTCTAACCCTTTCCCTGCACCCCAACCTGGTCCAAGAAGGGCGACTGCAGGTGAAGGAAGTGGGACATGATGTAGAGTGCAAAGAGGTGACGGTCGACACCCTGTCCACTCATCGCTGCCTTCAGAAGAGCCTGGTGTTTATCCACCGCCAGTCGGAACAGGGCGAGGCACTGTGGGCCCTGGGGTCCCCCGGGAGGTCACACAAGTCATGGAAAAACAGGAAGTGGGCTTACTACCGGGGGCCTGTCACACCCCTGGCCTCAACCCAGCTTACAATATCCCTGCAAGGCAGAGACAGCAACTCTATTTTACAGAGGAAAACAGGCTCAGAGAGGGAAAGTCACTTGCCCAGGGGCATACAGCAAGGCAGAATCAGGTGGGTTCCCAGGTCTGTCTGACTCTCCTGAAACTCCTTCCATTTAACCACTTAGGCAGTGGGGAGAGGGAACAGAGGTGCCTGGGAGTTTCTGAACAGAGAGGTTATATAGGGAACATGAGGAATGGTTCAAATGAAAGTCACAAGGTCACATAAAAGGTTAAATAATCAAAGAGAGCTACATTGTGCAACCAGGGCTCCCTCTTTTATGCTCCCCCAGTGCCGGTGTGACCCCCATTAAAGCATGTTAGCACACTGTGCTGAACTATCTGTCTCCCCCCATCAGTGAGCTCCTTGAGGTCAGAGACCAGGCCTGGTTTCTCCCTGTTCCCAGTGCCCATCATGGAGCCTGGCCCTCAGAAGATGCTCCATAGATGTCCACAAACGTATGAGTGAGGGTGTGGCAATGACTGAAGCCTCAAATGAGGCCCAAACCCACTGTCTTCTCTTTGTCCTCCATGGCTCTCACAAAGTTGCAGGCCTCCCTCGTGCAAGAACGCACTGTCTCTGTCCGGCCTTCCAGGAACAGGCGGGTCATGGCTGATTCATAAGTCAGGCAAAATTGACCCCTGTCCTGGGGGACAAGGAAAAGAGAAGCCTGTCAGCTGGGCTCAGGATGTTTCCACAGGCTGGACCCACCTCTGGACCCCCAGCCCTTTTCCCCCAGGAATGAGTGGCTGGGAGAGAGAAATCAAGATGGCGGACCTACAGTGGCCAAGAAGAATCATGAAAGGGGCCGACAAGGCAGGTCTTTGGGGACCAGGGAACTGAGATTCGGAGAGGGAGCTGGGGTCGGGGAACCCAACTGACCCGGAAATGGGCCAGTTGCAAGGCCACCTGGATGAAACTGTCTGAAGAGAGGTGGCAGCGTTTGATGAAGCTCTTGCCAAAGTGGGAGAAGGGGAATACGTGGCAGTCGATGTCTCCAGATAAGGTCTTGGCTCCCCTCAAGGCCAGAGAGATGAATAGATGGATCTGCCAGAGAAGAAGGGAGAGAGAAGTAGTCGGGGTTGGAGATGGAGGCAGGGTTAGACTTGGGAATGGGGCTGGGAATGGACTTTGGGTTGGGGTGGATAATGGAAATGGAAGCAAAGAAGGGAATGGAGCTGAAGGGCTAGGTTAAAGATGGAGATAGGGATGGTAATGAAGGTCAGGTGGGGTTGGGGATGGGGTGAGGTCAGGGGTGGGGTTTCACATGGGTTTGGTATTAGAGAAAGGACTGGATTTAGGTGTGGTGATAGTGTTGGGATGGAGATGAGTTTGGGGTGGGGATGGGGTTAGGGTTTGAGCTGGGGTAGGACTGGATTGAGGTTGGGGATAAGAGGATGGCACTGGTGGTGGGGATAGGGTTAGAGTTGGTGCTGGGGATGGCCTGGGGGATGGGGTTAGTCTTGAAGTTGAGATTGCAAGTGGTAATAAATTCAGAGTCAAAGCCAGGAATTTTGGGACTTGGAGGAGAAGCCCAGAAACCCAGCCTCACCTTGTCTGGGAGGTCCCAGTGCAGCCGCTCAGGCTGGGGCAGTGAGGAGTCAGGATGCCCCTTGCAGTGGCCATCTGCTGAGTAGCCCAGCTGAAAGCATTCTGTGGCCAGAGTGAACTGTGTACAAATGGAGGCTGTCAGAGTCCCTTCTTCCCTGTGGTCCAAGGGCCATCTAACCAGGGACCTCTTTTATTAGTCCCTTCTAGGGATGGAGGGCAGTCCCTAAGGAGCAGAAACCCCTGATGTTCACAGGAGCATTCTTAGGTTCAAGTTCACCAAGAGCAGGAATGATACTAATACTCAACTGGTGCTCACTGACTGACAGTGTACTTCTGACAGGTAGATAAAGAGCCAGCAATGTTGGCCCCAGCCGCCTCAAGGACGGCCCCTCAGCATGACATTCTGATTGAGTGCAGCTCATGCCCTGCTTTTTATTATTGTTAAATATTTTAAATATTGCTAAATATTTCAAATCAGCTCTGATTGAAGACTTACTACCCTCCAGCCTTGCATTTCTCTTTATCTTAATCTCCATGGCATCTCTTTTTGTTCGAAGTCAATATAAAGAGATCAATGGACATGAAGTTTCTGAAGGATCTGAAGTTGAACTGAATTAAGAGCTTCATTTACCAATATCATCAAAGGGGAAAAAATTCCTATTTTACAAATAAGAAACAGGCACAGAAGAGTCAGTGCTGACAAGGGGCTAAATCTCAAGGTCTGGAAGGCATCTCCCTTCCCCTCATACATGCCCGATCCTCACCCTAAGCCCCATCCAACTCCTCATGCAGCACCACGGAAGACTGAGAACTCCATGGGATGCAAACACCAACCCCTAAATTTTTTTTGTTTTGTTTTTTGTTTTTTTGGTGGTTTCCTGGCTGGGAATTGAACCCAGGCTGTGGTGTTGAGAGCGCCGAAGCCCAGTCACTACACCACCAGGGAACCCCCATCCTCTAAGATTTAGGGACTAAATCAAACAGAAAATACAGATGTGAAGGTTCTCCAACTCTTTCACCTGATAAGGGGGGAAACTGAGGCTCAGAGGAGGGGAGTAACTTGCCCAAGGTCACACAGTCAGCCAGAGCTAGAAAATGGTTCTGATTCAATGTGATATGATTGAAAGGCCTCACTTTCTGGTTTCAGAGCACTTCTGATTCACATTGTCACTCTGCAACTCTTGGCTCTGTGTCTCTAGAAAATTTACCTCCCTTCTCTAAGCCCCAAATGCTCATTTATCAAAGGAAGATCATAATCTCAGACCTCCTTCTTGGCGGAGTAGTCCTGGTCCAGTATCTACCCCTCTCTGAGCCTCTGTTTTCCTTCTAACCCTAAAGCCCTTTAAAGGAAGGTCTTTGGAAATGGGGGTGCCAGTCCCCAGCATGGGGGCAGGCTGGCTTCCCTACCTCCCACATATGTCCTGAGATTGGGCAGTCGGCCCACGAGTGCTCCACGCTGAGGCCCAGTTTCCCATTGGAGAAGACAATGAGGGTGAAGGATTTGTCAAACCAGCTGTGGGGCAGAGTTCAGAGTGGTCACCAAAGAGCAGGGTCCAAGAGGGAACTTGGGGTGCTCTCTGTAGGACTTGTGGGAGTTTCAAGGTGGGGAGATTTTTCTGGGAATCAGGGCTGGTGTAGGAAATCTCTAGCAGGCAGTTCTGGACAGTTTCTGAGATGTGTCTAAGCTTTGGAGAGTGGGGGTTTTTGAAAAATGTACAGAGAAAGAATCAAGGCTTATAGGGTGCTGGGAAATTAGGGACACTCCTGAGGGCCTTGGAAATCAGAATAATGCCAATCTAGAAAGTTGCCTGAGGACTTCTAGATCTGGGGGTTCCAGGTCTGAGGGTCTGGATTTAGGCTGCCGGCTTTATGGTCAAAGGATTCTATGGTTCTCAGTCTGAGGTCCTCAGGCTTAGCATTCTGGCTCTGGGAGTCTGTGGGTCTGAGGGTCCAGGTTGGGGTTTGGGATCCCAGGGTCTGGGGTCCTGGGCTAATGGGTTCTCTGGGGTCCTCAGATCAAGGGGGCCCCTGGATCTGGTGACACCCAGATGTAGAGTGTGGGGTCTGCCTGCTTAGTGCCCAGAGTCTTAGGACTGGATCCTGGGTTCTGGTAACAGATTGGGGTGAGGTCCAAGTTCCCAGACTGACTCACCGGTCATGGCCCCTGCCAGCCAGCAGGGCATGGGCGTAGGCATCCAAAGAAGCTGTGGGGTCCTCCCTGGTGAGCCCCTTGGGCTCAGAGTCCAGTGATATAAAGAAAGCAGCCCCTTCAACTGCCTCCAGGGCATCCTCTGCCTGGGTCTTCAGGGACCTCCGCACCTGGGCCCACATGTCCCTGTTGGGGGACGTGCCTGAGACTTCCACCCTGTCCAGAACGGCCCTCCATCCTGCCAAACTTCCACCCAATTCTGCCCTTCGCCAACACAGAGACACTGACTGAGCCTCTGGACCTCCCACCCTCACCTGGGAGCAGTGGTCAGCGCCGCCAGGTGCTCCTCGTGGGGGCAGGCAGGTGAGGGGTCATCCAAGATCCGCTGGAACTGCTGCTCCAGGGCCCGTGGGGAAAGCAGGCCGCTTTGGGAGTGGGTCCCCACCCGGAAGAATCGACCCCGGTGGAAGACGGCCACATGTTGGCTGTCATGGAGGTGGCGGATGTGGTCTAGGGGTGGCATGGGCAGAAATGTGGAGGATAGGAAGATTGGAAACATTATAATAAGAATAGCAACCACTTATTAGGCATTTCCCACATTGCTTACATGGTTCAAAGCATTCAATTAATCCTACCACCCTATGCACCCTTATTATCCCATTTTAGAGATTGGGAAACTGGGGTTCAGAGCGGGACAATGGAGCTGGGATTCGAACACAGGTAGACTGGCTCCAGAGAACATGATATCAGTCCCTTCACTGTTCTGCCTCTGTCAGTGATGAGGGGAGAGGGGTCTCACCTTTCTGGACCCCAGGAATGCGCGTGGTGTTGAATATCTTCTCATACTGGGCAGAACATAAGGGCCGCATTCCCATCAGCAAAGTCTGAAGGAGATCATGAGCTTGTGAACTATCCTCCAGGACCCACGTGGTCCCACAGCCACAGGATCACAGCCTCTGTCCCCAGCCCACAGGGGCAGTCCTCTTACTGGCAGGATCTCCTGGCGGTTTAGATGGTGGCGATAGAGGAGGAGGGCGTGGACGGCATTTCCCGCACGAGCAGCCTGCACTGGCGTAGGTGTTACATACAGGAAGTCCTGGGGACCAGTTGAAGGGCCAGCAAAATGCCTGGGGTCAGGATTGCCCCTGTTGTGGGCACTGACACCAAACACAGGTACTGATGCCAACAGAGTGGGATGGTGCATTCCAGATTGTGATTCAGGTCACTGATCATAAACCCCACATTCTTCCCAGATACCCCAATCCTAGACCCCGGAACTATGAACCACACCCCCTCCCAGCTCCTAGCCACCTTCTCCCCTTCTCACCATCATATAATAGTTGCTATTCACCATCAGAGAGTTCCGGGAGCGCAGGTACACAAATTCTTCCCACCAGTCACTGACCTGGGAGTGTGGCAGAAAGACACACAGCTGGGGCAGCTGGGGCCAAGGTTGGGGTGAGGAGAGTGGGAAGGTCGAGCCCCCAAAGACTTTACTGTGTCCAACAGGGAACGTGGAGCTCAGTGAAGGAGGCCATCATGATCAGTAACTATCAATTAACCTGGAAGTCCATCAATGGGGGATCATTTAGCTATACTCATGTTATGGAATACTACACTGCTGTCAAAAAGAACAAGGTACATCTATATTACTGATACAGAGTGAGCAATAAGTTATGCTGCCAAGTCAAAAAGGCTGGGTGCACAACAAGATATGTTTACCTTTTTTAAAAAGTAATACCAAGACCAAAGTATCCATCAACCAATAAATGGACAACCAAAATGTGGAATATTAATATAAAAAAGAATGAAGTTCTGATATGGGGTATAACATGGATGAACCCTGAAAACATTATGCAAAGGGAAATGAGTCAAGACACAAAAGGACAAATAGTGTATGAATCCACTTACATGAAAATTCTAAAGCAGGCAAATTCACAGAGAGAGATAGAAAGTAGAACAGAGGCTACCTGAAACTGGGGTAAGTTTGCCTAATAGGTATAGAGTTTCTGTTTGGGTTGATGAAAAAGTTCTAGAAAAAGTTATGGTTATACAACATTGGGAATGTACTTAATGCCACTGAATTGTATACATTTAAAAATGGTTTAAATGTGGGGGGTTCCCTGGTGGTGTAATGGCTAGGCTTTGGTGCTGTCAACGCCATGGCCTGGGTTCAACTCCCAGCCAGGGAACCACCCCCTGACCAAAAATTAATTAATTAATCAATCAATTAATTAATTAATTTAAAAAATGGTTAAAATGGTAAAGTTTACATTATGTATATTTTATCACAATAAAATTATATACTTATGCATATTTTTATATATTATATATACAATATTTTTTAGAACGTAACTATATGATATAATTTTAAAATTACATGTATTGTATATAAATAAAATACACACACACATACACACACACACACACACACACACACATATATATCCCTGGGTACAAATATATGTAGATATAGACTAAGAAAAGACCCTGACCAAAGTGTTTTTCACAGGTGATGGTGGAAGGGACAAGAATTAAAGGGAGGGGGGTTTCGATTCCTGGCCAGGGAACCAACCAAAAAAAAAAAAAAAAAAGAATTAAAAGGAGGTGGTTAGACAGAACTTGGATGTTTTTTAGATGTTTTCCTTTCTTCTGTCATAGAATCTTATCGAATCTATGAAGACATATATGTTTCCTTGAACCTTAAAGTCGATTGCATCTTACACTTCCTTATACTTAAACCAGGTAGGATGAGTTGTCATTCTCTAGGAATGTGCAACATCTTCTGGAAAAATCCAGAAGATTTCAACAAATGCTTGAAAAGTTTTATACGTTGACCTAGGCAGTGGTTATATGCAAATTTTCCTCAAGCTGTACACTTAAGATTTATGTATTTTCCTATAATATATATAACATTGTAACATTATATGTATAACATACAACTTAAGAAATAAAAGCATTGGGAGTTCCCTGGTGGTGTAGTGGCTAAGGCTTCAGCGCTGTCAACACTGCGGCCTGGGTTCGATTCCCAGCCAGGGAACTACCCTCATTTAAAAAAAAAAAAAGGCATCAAAACTTGCTTCCTGAGGAGATAACAAGTTTTATCAATGAATGCTGATGTGGAAAGTAAATAAAGGTCTCCCAAGTTTAAAAACAAGAACAACAAAAAAAGCTTGCTGAAGGATGTCTATCGCTTAGAAGAAAATCCTAGAGATAATAATGGAGCAAGATTTTAACCACCAGAAGCCACATAGGGGTGATTTGGGGGAGGTGGTGATGAATCAGACCTGGTAATATCCAAAGCAAAATCTAAATTAGGCTGGTTTTACTAAAAGCCATTGTAGCACCCTGCAACGAATGGCACTGGTTATATTATGGGATCTTTCGAGAAGTGCTAAATTGCAAGCTTCTTGACATCACAGAGAAGGATGCTGTAGGAAAAGTGGGAAGATATTGACAAGTCTGAATTGAAAGGCAAGTGAGACAAATTGGATTCTGAATAGCAAGTTGTTAGGGGTGCTTTGGCCTTTTTCTTATATTTACAGCTTCTTTTGCAAAGTTTGCTTTGCAATTTATATCAAATTTGATATTTGATACAAACCTATGTCTAAATAAGTCTAGATGACCTCTTTTCATATACAGTTGATTCTTGTTACTCATTGTAGTTCTGTTCTACAAAGTTGCTGTGAACACTGAATGAGCAAATACTGAGCCACTCACTATTCCTGGGGAAATATAAGATTAGGTTCCTGCAAACCTCTGGTTACCATATTTTCTTCAATCAATCAATATATAAACTAGTTTTGGGAGTTTCCTGGTGGTGTAGTGGCTTAAGGCTTCGGTGCTGGCGCTGTCAACACTGCAGCCTGGGTTCGATTCCTGGCCAGGGAACTACCCATACCAAAAAAAACAAAATAAAAAAAAAAAAAAAGAAAAGAACTAGTTTCGTGTGTGTTTCTGCTTAAAGACACCTCATTTAATATATATTGTTGATTCATTCATATTGAAGTCACAACCAAAAACTCACGCCTGAAGGAAGCTCATCTAACGTGCATTTTCTCTGTAAGGCACATCGCAGCCTTCTATGCTTAGGAATGCTAGCCAGCACTTCAGCACGACACTTGAGGGCCATTTTCAACAGTGAAACTATCACCAACATAAAAATGCAAACAACATGAAAGTAAATAGATCACAAAAAGGATATGTGTTAACAGTATCAGAGCTGCATCGTACGTAAGATAATGGTGTATAATTGTAATTGATAGAGCCTTAGAAGTGTGTATGTGTGTGTATATTTATTTAATTTTTTTTTTAAGAGCAGATCTGGTCCAAGAGCATGAAGGAAAAAAAAATGTAAAAACTAAGGCCTGTCTTCCATTCTACCTCTCCAAACATGACTCAGTGTCCTCTGTCAAGCTTGTCTGACTCACTCTTCCATGCTGTTACCCCTTGGGGCTCTGTCCCAGACCTTCTTCCTTTTTCACTCTATATTCTCACCTCCGATATTCTCTTCCGCCTTTCCGCCTCTAATGTTTCAATTTCCTTCTACAGCTGAGGGGCCCAGTTTGTAGTCATGACCTAGCCTCTTTCTTGAGCTCTCACCCAGGTCCCTGGGGTATCTCCCCTGGACACCCCTAGGCCACTCATACCTGCTTCCACGGAGCTTGGTGTCATGACACCAAAGCTTCTTCCCTTCTCCTCAAGTAAGGGAGAGATCCACAGTACCCCCACCCTACCCCCAGCCCTGCAATCACCAGGTGAGACCCACGGGTGCTGTCTTTGCCATCTCCCTCCTCCCTATGCCCCCACAACCAGCCTGGCAGTTCCCAGCCCCACCCTCCTGCCCCCTGATGCTCTCTGCCTCATCCCCTCTGTCACACAGCCACCTCTCAGGCCTGTCCTCTCCCTCTAGACCAGCAGTTCTCAACTTGTGGGTTGCGACCCCTTTGGGGGTAGAACGAACCTCACAGGGGTCGCCTAAGACCATTGGAAAACACGTATCAGATATTTACATGACGATTCGTAACAGTAGCAAAATTACAGTTATGAAATAGCAACGAAAATAATGTTATGGGGGTCACCACAACATGAGGAACTGTATTACAGGGTCACAGCATTAGGAAGGTTGAGAACCAATGCTCTAGACCCTCAGCCAGCCTCCACTCCAGCCTCCCAGCTCCACTGGCTCCCCTCCAGACCTTTGCCCACACCAAAGCTGACTCTGCCCGTCCCCTGCTCAGAACCCTCCCCTGGCTCTAGAACTTCAAGACAAAAGTCCCAGGGTCCTCAGCTGGAGTCCAGGACTCACCCACCCTTTCACCATCACATCTCAAGACCACCATCCTTAAATTTCCTTGTTCCAGCCAGAGTAAAGCTTCCTTACTCTCACCCCACACCCTACAACTTTTCTACTTTCTTGCCTTTACTCAGGCTGTTCCTTTCTTTCAACCAGACAGGTTTATATTCTCTCCAACCCTCAAGGCTCAGCTGTAATACCTTCTCTTCTTGGGACCCTGATCCTCTCATCCAGCTGTGGTCTCCTTTGACCAGCCCCCACCCCGGATACTCTCACACCACATCTGTTTCTTCATTGCTACCTCCACCTCCACATGCTGCCTAACGGCTATTGATGCTTCCTACAGGATGGAAGCCTTATAAGTCCTGATTTGGGGAACTGCTGATTCGCTTTAAGCCTCAGTTTTCCAAGGAGCTCAATTTAGAGTGCAGCAATAAAGGGTCTAGCTCCAAAACCCAGACTAGAAGCCCATTTGGGGAAGGGGGTCCTTGAGCAGAGGGAGTGGAGACCTGTTCTGGGGGTGGGGCTTAGAGAATGGCTGGCCAGGGGAGAGGTTGCATGTTGGATAGGTCCAGAAATTCTGGTTCAAATACTGGTGGAGCTCTGGATGTGGGTGGGTCCTGGAGCTTAGATTATCGGAAAGTCAATCTCAGAATGTCAGAGCATGGAGGGCGGGACATATGATAAATGGGATTCAGAATACTGGTGAGTAGAGAGAAGTTCAGAATATCAGAGCATCTGTGGCTGAATTTAAATTATTTAAAGCTGGGGGTGGGGCTCAGAGGATTGAGTATGTCTTGGGCCTCCAATCGCCACAGGGTCTAAGGGTGTGGGCAGGGCATAAGGTGGGAGGTAGAACTCGCAGGGTTAGGAGGGTGAGCTTAGAACTTTTGCCTTCCGGATAGGGGACTCACGTAATTGGACGCCCACCAGGATTTGAGCCGCAGGTACCACTGCAGCAGTGACGCCTGCAGCCTCAGGAATTCTTGCGCTAGGACCGCTGTCCTGTCGAAGTCCTCGTCCAAGAGGACAGGGTGGACAGACTCCAGGTACTGAGGGGGTGAGGCGGAAAAGAGGTTAGGTCACGACCCCCGCCCACCCACGCCCGCCTCTCTCCCCACCCCACGCCCCTCGTACCAGGCCCACCTTGCCCACGGTGTCCTGCACAGAGGGCACAGGCTGGCGAGGCAGGGAGCGCTGGTAACTGAAGAGCATCGGGTGGCGGCCAGAGAAAATGCGGACCAGGGCCTGGAGGGAAGTAAGAATTAGTGGGTCATTAAACCCCTCACTGGGGCCAGAAACCAGGGTGAAGTGTATGTGGCAACCCACAGAGAGAATGGGACAGAGACCCAAAGAAAGGGGGATAGAGATGGGGGAGGATAGAGATGGAAGGGGCAGAAACATAAAGATGAGGAAACAGAGATCCAGAGAGAGGGGGACAGAGAAGGGGGCCCCTGGAGGCCTGAGCAGGGATCTGCCCCTTACATACAAGCCAAGTCTTGGTGAGTGAGGACATGGCTCCGTGGGGTTCAAGGAGCCAGCCGTGGTATGACAGAAGCAGCCTCAGAGCCACATGAAGTGTGAAGATCAGGGCTCCCCATAGACATGAAGCAAACAGTGCAGCAGCCAGAACCCCCCGAAGCCTGTGGTGCTGTCCTCCCCTGGGGGGAGAGAAAGAGAGAATGGGGAATCCCCCTCTCTTGCAGCCCCTTGCCCTTCCTAATATTCTCTGACTCTGGTGTTTTGGCTGTTGGAGGCTTATCTTATAGAATTAGAGTCAGAGGAGTCCAGTTTCTTCATTCATAAAGTAGACATGATCTTCTCTTGACACCCTCCTCCTCCCATGGTTGTGGGGGCACCATACTTCTAAAATCACTTCCCATGGAAATTGGTAGGTGCTTAATAAGTGGAATTTCTATTGAAGGGACAATTTTAAGGCAGTGTTTCTCAAAGTGTGGGCCTTGGACCAGCAGCATCAGCACCACCTGGGAGCTTGCTGGAAACGCACATTCCTAGGCCCCACCCAGACCTACAAAGTCAGAATCTCACGGGGTAGAGCCCAGCAATCGGTGTTTTAACAAGCCTGTCAAGTGGTTCCAATACAAACTCAAGTTTAGGAAACTGGTCTAAAACTACAATAAATCATTATGTTTGCAAAGTTGCAATCTATTAGACATGGGAGCAAATCCCACCTGGAGGATTTGGGGTGAATCATCTGTCCTCTGCAGACTGGATAGGTCTAGTCTTCCCGGAAGTTCCTACCTCTGAGCTAAGATCTGCCCTGTGGAGCTCTGCACAAAATACGCCTTCTTTTCCAGGGGGACTAATCTAAGAGTTAGAGCCTGCCACTTCACCAGAATGGCAGCAACAGCTATAATATTACAATTTTGTATTTAATAACGTTCTGGCACTATACTGAATATTCCACGTGCATGATTTTGTTTAATTCTTCCAGCCACATAAAGAAGCAAATATTAGTATCCCCATTTTATAGACGAAGACACTGATACCAAGAAGGATGGTCTCTCATCTAAGAGAATACAGCTAGAGACCAGCAGAGTTCATACTTTCATTAGTATGTACAAGGGCTGTATCCAGCCATGTAATATGAAAAATAGAACTATTTATGGCTGGATTTTTTTCTGGACAACCCTCATATAACCATATCTGGACATCTCCTATTTTTGTCACCATCCCTCTTAGCAAGAAGGGTCTTAGCAAGAAGCAGCCAGGATGGAAAATGTGCAGAGACAAGAGGAAATCAACTCTTTTTTATATTGATGTTATACCTTTATTAATCTGTCCCAAAGTAAATGTGAGTTTATTTTTCTTTAGCAGACACACCACACTGATACAGAAACTTTTTTGGGGGTGTGTGGGGGGGTAGTTCCCTGGCTGGGAATCGAACCCAGGCCACAGCGTTGAGAGCGCCACAAATTTACTGGATACAGGAAAAGGGATTAGGGAGTTTATTGGGCTGAAATGGGGAGCTCACCAGTCTGGCAGCAACTCTTTGATTTTATCCATCAGTCCTAGGGAAGGGTCCAGCTGGAGGAACCAGGCAAGCTGGATTGCACTGAAGAGGAAAAGCCAGCTGAGGGGGCTGGCAGGGAATATACCAGTGAGAAAGTCGTTCTGTAGGGAAGAAAGGGCATTCATTCAATCAGTTATAGTGTTCTCTGAGCACCATTCTTAGATACTGACTGAGCAGCCCGTGTGTGCTGGGCCCTGAGCTAGGTGCTTAAGACTTAGTGGGGAAAAAACTGATCAAGGTCCTACCCTCAGGGAGGTCAGTCCAAAATGAGTGCTAATGGCAGTAGGACAAGGCACAGGAGCCCTGTGGTAGCAGATTGCTCAGTCCAAGGAAGTCAGGGAGGGCTTCTTGGAGGAGATTACTCTCAGATAGGACCTTAAAGACAAAATGAGCCCCCAGATACAGCAGGGTCTGGAACTTGGTAGGCCTTCTAGAACTACCTGGCCATGAAATGAATGAGGGATGAATGAAACTGTTAGGTAACTAACTAGATTCCTAGGAAAGGGTGATCTAGATAACTAACAATGTTATCCAGGTGTCATTTACAAAGCTTAACTCTTTAAAACCTCCCCACAACTCTGTGAAATAGATACTTAGATGATCTCATTTTACAAAACAAAACATTCAGCTTTAAGGTCATGTAGAAAGCATGGTTAAGACAGGATAAAAGCTACAGTTAGTTGGGGTATCACTATGCAGGCTCAAGAAACCACTTTCTTCACACATTTAACAAACAGGAGGGCTTCAGAGATCAAGGTTTAGAACCTGGGCTCTGGAGTCCAACTCTCTGGGTCAAATCTCTGTCACTAACTAGCTGAGTGACCACAAGCATGTGACTTCACCTCTCTGTGTCCTCATCTGTAGAGTGGGAATAATCCCAGAACTTGGCTCATAGGGCTGTCACAAGGGCTGAATGAGAAAACTTCATTCAGTAAATGTTCCTTGTGGTCCTATAGCAGTGACAAGACAGCAAGATTCCTGCTCTCATGGGGACAGAAACAATACCTACATTACTGAAAGATTTAGTGTAGTGTGTTAGATGGCACTAGGTGCAATGGAGGACAATAAAGCAGAGAAGAGGCCTGGAGAAGGAGCTGGTTGCATAGCTCAGAGCCAGGCACACAGTAGGTCTCAGTAAATACTACTCGAGTGATTCTTTCTATTGTTCCTCCACCTCTCCTTGGGATTTATTTACTTGACAATCTTCGTTTAGCTTGGCAGGAAAAGGTTACTGGCAAATGTGGTTATTTTTGTTTTCTTTTTCTTTTTTCTTTGGGGGTGGTGGGGGTGGTTCCCTGGCTGGGAATCTAACCCAGGCCACAGCGTTGAGAATGCCGAAGCCTAGCCACTACACCACCAGGGAACCCCTTGTTTCTTTTTAAAAGAAGTAAATTCTGCTTGCAGCTCTCTCTGTATTGCAATAGAACAGAAGCTTCATAATAATAGGAAATGTCTCCATGGCATTTTGAACTCATCCAAGGCCAAATAGCTAGGAAGTGGTGGAGCTAGGATTTGAACCCAGGTCCCCTGGCTCCAGCATCTACTAGAAATCACTCAAACTATCCAGATGCTTTGGGACCCTAATGCAACAGGATGCACTATAAAGTACTGTCCTCTGAGGCCTGCCATGTCTCTGAATTTCATATTCATTTGGAAACCATTTCAGGGGACACTCAGACCTCCTGCTGATGAACTTCCCACTAAGCAATGATCATCATGCCACATGCTTGTCCCAAGTGAACCACTCATGGCACATAATTCACAACAGCCCTATGTCATAGGTACTGGGACCACATTCTAGGAAAGCAACCCGGCCCAGGATTGTGGGCATCAGCCTGAAATCCAGCACCAGACTGCTAATTCTATCTAGCTCTGCCTCTATTTCTGCATCTTAATAGCTATGTGATCTTAGGAAAAGAGAAAACACTCTCTGGGTTTTCGTTTCTTCAGCTGTAAAATGGGGCTAACAATATGTCTGCCTTAGAAGGCCTTAATGAGCAAAAGGGATTGGTTAATGTAGAGTCCTGGGCACACTGCTACCCAATGTAATTTTAGAAATGAGGAGCAGAAACCCAGAGAAGTTACTAACATGCTGTAGGTCACACAGCACCTACATGGCACATAAGAATGGCAATGCTGGAGTGGTCACTTCTATGAGCCAGGCCTTAAGCTTAGACAACTAATGCTTATAACCATCCCTTGAGGCAGGGACTATCAAGGTTCCCATTTTACAAATGAAGACTGAGGCTTGGCAATGAGTCCATGGAATCATAGCTTTGGTATTGCAGAGGGCCCAGCTCTCATCCTGGGTCAAGTTCCAGGAGCTATGGCTTCAGGGTGGCTCCTGGGATGCCAAAGTAAAAGAGGAAAGACATGACAGCTCCAAGTGACCATCAAGGAGAGAGGTGGCTATGTGATAGGAAAGAATGATCATTATTACAATTATCATTTATTACTAATGTGAGGGTCTGGTGGGGGCCATTGACCTTAAGAGACATCTGACTCTGAAAAGGGCTTCAGGTCTTGACTCTTATGCAGGGGTGACAGTCAGAATATTTGACAACGAAATTCCAGTAAAAATCCATCTATAAGCACAGAAATCAGAACAGTGGGGGGTGCTGACTGGAGAGGGGTTTGAAGGAACATTCTAGAATGATAGCAATGTTGTCATGATGGGGAGTTGGTTATGTAGGCATTGTGAAAATTCACTGTATACCTAAGAATCTGTGCATTTTTCTGTATGTAATTATATCTTAGTTTAAATATATATGAGGGCAATACGGAAAAAATTCCAGTCATAAATGCCAATATTTTTCATATTATATGGCTGGGTATTTTGCAGACAGCCTCTGTGTGTGTGTGTGTGTGTGTGTGTGTGTGTGTGTGTGTGTGTGCTTATTTTTCTTCTCTATTGTCTTCCACTCCAACTAAATGGAGAGCCCCATGAGGTAAGGATTCTGTCTGTCATGCTCCCTGCTGTGTCTCCAGTGCCCCAAACAGTGCCAGGCCCTGAACAAATGCTCCACAGATATTTGCTGAATGAATGAAAAACATTATCAAACACTAACACTTACTCAGCACTTGCCATAGGCCAGGCATTTCCCCCAGTGCTTACATTTAAGAATTCATTTAATACTTGTGACTCTCCTGTGAGGAAGAGGCCTTCATTATCTTTGTTTCACCTGTGGGAAACAGGCTCAGAGAGGAGCACTTGCCCAAGGCTACAAGTAAGTGGCAGAGTCAGGATTCAAACTCAGTCCCTCCTAACCACACAGTTGTTCAAGACCTGTGTTGACGGATATGACAATAGGGAAACTCTTTATATACTAGAACCAGGGCTCTGGGGCAGACACAGGTTCTGCTTATATGGAGGGCATGGGCATTCTAGAGCCAGGGCAAGGAGCAGGAGTTGGGCTTTTCCAGAGCTGAGGCAGCAGGGTTTATCATGAAGAGACATGCAGGATACAAACACTGGAAGTTTACAGCTCAGAACTGAGGGGCCTTCAGGATTGCCGTATGGGCTAAGATCTTGATTGGGTCTTGGGGTTCTGGAAAGGGAAGTACCAAGTTTAGAGCCTGAAGATGAAAGGGAAAGATGAGAGGTGCACCATGGGAAGAGGACTGAGTTCTAAAACTTGGGGGGGGGAGTTGTGTTTGGGGGTGTGGGGAAGGCAGGGGTCCAGGAAGTGGGTACAGAGGTAAAAGATTCCCAGTCGGTGAGGTTGAGGGTCCCAGAAGTGCGCTACAGACCATGAAACAGCTTTATGGGGTCTTGAAAGTAGACATCAGAATTCCCAGAAGTGGGATCACCAGCATGCAGGAAATAGGATCTCAGGCATCCTGGAAGCAGGTAACTGGATTCTGGGAAGGAAACCAAGCTACAGCTCTCACCCAGAAACGAGAGAGGTGCCTTTTCCAAGAGCGCAGTCCAGACAGGTAGATCTCCTGCAACACCGGGGCACTGAGCTCCACTTCTGCCCCGTCCGAGGTCAGTGAGGGTTGGAAGCCTACGGCCTGGTGTGCTTCAGCCATGTCACGTTAGATCCTGGGAGGACAGAGGGTCATTCTCCAGGTCCCCGGCTCCCTCCTCCCGCTGACCCAGGAATATAGACTGCCAGCTCACCCTTCCTAGGCACCTGAGGGATCTTGAGGGTCCCAGCCAAGACTCCGGTGTTGGGGGAACGTCAACTGGGGACCTCTGTGAACAAAGAGGTAGGAGGGATAACTCCCCCTTTTGCGGCTCTGCTGAAAATGTGGTGCGGGGGCAGTCTCTGTCCCCAATACAGGACTTTCAAGATTCGAGGGTGGAGGGGGAAAACCGGTCCAGGGCTAGTTGAGGGATCTCGACAAAAAATACTAGTCTTAGGCTCATTTGAAATAAACACCTGCCGGACGTTGGCACTGTCCACCCGATTTCCGCTTCTTATTTCAAGGCTGGGCAGGGGGACTGTCTATAAATTCATCTGCTCTGGGGTGGTCCAGCGTCCTCTCCACCCCACCCCCCACGCCTCCGGGGCTGGAGAGGATGGGGGAGGGAGTATTGTACTGCGCATGTCTTGCAGCCAAGGATGCTGAGGCTGTGAGCCCAGGAGAGCATCGAGGACAAGAAATGGAGAGGCTTGCATGCCCAACCCAAGACACAGGCCTCCAGCCCCCATAGGAGCCCTTCCAGTCCTGTACTTACCACGCTGAGTCGGGAGTCTGTCGATCGTATCCTGGGGACCAAGCCCGAGTGTACCCTTTCGAACCTCGATTTAGAGCTCCGGACCTGTCTCCCACTTGCATATGTCCAATCCCAGAGCGACGAGTCCACGACTTGGTCAACAGGTCTCCGGAACTCGTGCCCGCCTCCGATTATCTGACACCCAGGAACCCCGATTTCTGTCTCGCGTGTGCCTTGCCGGGTATTTAAGTCCCTGATTTTATCTCCGCCCCCTTCCAATTCCTCTACGTTCTGTCCCCGCCTCCTTCAAATCCCCGCCGTTCTATCCCCGCCCCCTCCAATTCCCAGCGTCCAATCCTGGTCCTTGTCTCTTTCTACCCTGATTCTCCATTTGGCCTCCCGCGTTCGATGTAGCTTCTCCTTCCAACCCTAGGTTCTTGGGCTTCCCACTCGGCTTTGTTTCTCAAGGAGCTCCTTCCTTTCTCTTCGAGTAACGAGGCTCGGCTTCAAACTCACACTCTACCTCTGTGTACAAGTCAAGTCACGCATGGGGGCTATCAAGCGGGCGCGAATCTCAGCCCTACCACTCCGAGCAGGGAGCGCTGTTTTGGGGTCGGGTTGGTGCACCCAAAACCATTCACGGAACAGGCAGCTACATGGACTGAATTGGTGCAGTTACAGCAGATTGAAGTTAGACAGTCAGAGGGACTTCCAAGAGGGAAAAGGTGCATAAAGAGGGAAATATATATTAGGGGCTGGGCTCAGATTGGGAGGCTGGAAGAGGACTGGAGACTAAAACATGGAACTCTCATTTTATTCGGCTCTGGACGTTAATATTCTTTGTCCATGCTAGTTCAGGTGTGCCCCCTGGGCCCAGCGCTGTCACAGTGGCAGGTGTGGGAGAAGGCAGACTATCTCTGGAGGAACGCAGGTGGAGTTTGGGAAAAAGAAACTTGTATTCGTGGCCCCAATATACAGATGGGTAAACTAATGCCAGGGGAGGCTTGTGCATGTGCCCAACATCGCCCAGTGCGCTGGCCTACATGCTGCAGGTCAGAGTCCTGGGGCCTTTTGCTGCTGGTGGCTGGTGGTGCCCATAGCTGTGGGGGTCCTGGGGCTTGCAGTCAATCTCTGAGAGCTCCTAGGTGGAGCCAGAGGTGGTGTATTTGGCATGTGCGCAGGGAACAGAGGCACCCAAGGTGCTGGGGTACCTAGTGTGGGCACCTGGGGGGAAGATCATGGGATGCAGGAAACCACTCAAGAAATGGAGCTTGGTGGGGTCAGAGCACTCAGAACTCTTGAGACCCATGGAGGGGGAGCACACACACTTGGATGGCCTTCCCATTCCACCGCAGTGGAAAACCCTGGCCCAAAGAGGGCACACCCCACTCACACCCTCCTTCCCGCATTGCCCCTGAATGCCACCGGCCTTTCTCCTGGGTCCCTAAGAACGGAGGAGCAACAGCAAGAGGGTGTGGGCAGTCATTGTGAGGTGGGCCAATTCCCATTTCCCAAGCGGGGGAAACAGGCTAGTCTACCAGATCACACCCACTCTGGAAGGCCAGGATTAGAATCCCGATCCCCCACTATTGCACTACACTCTAGAAGTCCTCCTGGGTGTGCTGGTCACACCATAGTGCCCTCCATGACCCCAGGAAGCAGAGGGAAGAGGGGTGAGGCAGGTGATACCTGCAACTCAGCAGGGGGCTTCCAGGAAAGGGGGTGGGGGAGGGGAAGCTCTGCACTCCTGTTTAAGTTGCCACCTCACCTATCAAGAGAACAGCACAAGCAGGTGGAGACTCCTGAGCCTTAAGAAGTGGCTTTCAGATGGGGCTAGGCAATGTGGGATGTAGACAGAGCCACCTGGGGATGGGCACAAAGGAGTCTGGGCTTCAGCTATACTGAAGCAGGTGTATATAGCAAGGGCTGTGGAAGGGAATGACTGGTTGTGTGGACAGTGTCCAGGTGGACCAGGGACTCTGTGGAAAAGGGCAGGTGGGTAAAGACGTCACGCCTGCAGCAGAAGCTGGACAGACAGCTCCTGGAAGGTTAGTGAGGCCTTGTCTATCTCTATAACTTGGGGAAGTCCTGCTGCCCTGAGATGGTCCCCTGCTTGGTCCCCACACTCAACCTCCAAGCCAAAATGGGAAAGGAAGCAGGCACAGCCACCCACAAAGAATTCTGTCCCCCAAAGCAGCCCCACCATGACTCAGTTTCCCCAGAGGCAGAGGGCAGGGCAGTAGTCACTGCCAGTCACCCATGGCCTGGCCTTACAGGGTCCTGGACAGGAAAAGAGGAACAATGTGTGTGTTGTGGGGAGGCAGGGAGACAACTTTCTGGGAAAGGGCCCAGCTGTGTTGGAAACCGATACCCCCAACCCTCTCCCAGCCTGAAGGGGAGCTGGGAACAGAACCACACCCAGTAGGGACAATACAAACAGAGTCTAAGAGGGCAGGTGGTGGTGGTGGAGGGACGACCCCCTAAAGAGGGCTGGGGGGAAGAGATCCTGGGAGAGAGCTAAGGGGTGAATTGAGACAAGACACTGAGAGGCCTATAGAGAGAGACACTCGCAAGAGGCTGGGAAAGAAAATGAGAGACACAGACACAAGTGAGGACAGAGATCGGCAGTCCTCAGCAGGCCCATCCCAGTACTCTGTCTGGACTGCTCAGGTTGGCACCTCAGCATCTGTGGATCAAACCCCAATACCACTAGGCCCTCAGGAAGCCGAACCATCCCAGCTGAGGATTTATTGGCGTAAATGCAACCATATAAAAACATAAGTTATGAAAAACACAGTCACGATGTGCCCTCCCCCTCCCAGCCCGCCCCACCCAGGCCCCTAAAACCCCCTTCTCAGGGAGGGAGAGGAAGGGGGAGCCCCAAAACTGCCTAAGTATGCCACAGCCCTTGGGCCCATGTAGGGCCAGCCTGGCTGGGGTGGGAACCGGGCACCATCTCAGCGCATCCGGTAGTCGGTAGAGCAGGACAGCTCACACAGCTGGCCCTTGAAATCCAGGTCAATGGTGAAGTCCAGGTCACGCTGTGGGGAGAGGGCAGACATGAAGAGAGAGACCATCGACAGGACGGGCAGAGACCCCAAACTGTCCAAGTCAGGAAGATTCAGAAAGGATGCAGGCCCAGCACTCCTGAGATACTGTCCCCCCAGCTGTCTACACACCCTCCCTAGACCTGGCAGGGTCCTGCTTTTAGCCCACATCCAGGCTAGAGACCCACATTGCTGGTTCCATCTCCAGCATCTGCCCTGAACCCTAACTCCCAGTGATAGCTCATGTGACATCCTCAAACCCAGCTGGTCCCTCAGGGGCGAGCTCAGCTGCCCTGCCTCTTGCTTCATTACATTTTTCCTACCAGGACCATTCCCATCAGCAAAATAATTATTTTTTCCTTCTTTTATAAGCTAACCTCTCTCACAAGCACACTTTCTTCTCCCAAAAAAACCTGATGGCAAAACTTGATGGTCCCACCCCACTGTCACCACTTCCTTTCCTCCCAAAGCTAATCTTGCCCACCCCTACCTTACCCCCACGAAAGGCTGGGGTAGCTACCAATAACCTCAATGACCTCTGCCCTTGAGATTCTCCAATGGCTCTGGGGCTCCCACCTCCCTCTCAGGCTGTCTCTGTCTTGTAGTTTGGGATTTCCCACCCTCCATACTACTGACATTTGAGGTGGTACCACCCTTCATTATGGGAGCCAGTTGTCCTGTGCACCCCGAGCCTCATCCCACTAGATGCCAGTTACCACCCTTTCTCTCCTATTATAACTCAAAATGTCTCCAGTGACAAATGTCCTCTTAGTTGAGAGTTGCTGCTTTAATGGGCTCTTACCTCAACTTAGAACCTGGGTGCAACCTTGAGCTACTCCCCTCCATGTAGGCTACCTGAGCATCATTCAGCCTCATGAGAGCTGGCCTAATACTTCTGGCATTGACCACTCATCTCCATTTGAACTCCAGACCTTCCCCCCCAGAAATGCTTCTCCTCAAGCCTTAGCTGATGGCAAAGGAATGAACAGCCTTCCTTTCCTTCCCTCACTTCCCCCACCCGGGCTAGGAAACCCTGTAGGCCTCCCTCTGGTCCTTTCTCACTTGCCGCCTAACCCACAGAAGTCATCTCAGCTGGCATTCACCATGTGAGTGTGTCCTGTGTCTACAAGAGGAGCATCAGAAAGACAGGGGTTCAGCCTGCTCATGACTGAGTCCCTAGGACCTCACTTCCGTTAGGTGCTTGACAAAATGGTGTTCTGCAGACAGACTACAAGAGCCCCAGACAGGCAAAGGTGCCCCCCGGTCCACTGCCCCAAGCCTCACATTATTCTTGGCATTGGGCCGCATGCCAATGGTGCCAAAGATCTCCTCGCCTGTCTTCACCGTCAGATAGTCTTCCATGTAGAACACCGTCTGCTTCCAGTGCGTGTACGGGGACTCGGGGCCTGGGGACAGAGTTGGTTCAGCTGGGCCGTGGCCAGCCCACTGGCCTCCTGCCCCACCCCAAGCCCCACCCCAACCTTGACCTTCCTTTTGCCTGGCACAAACCCCAATGACCAGTTACTGAGTACTGACTATGGCCAACCTGCCCTTGAATTCCTTTACCCTCCTCCAGCCTTAGAGAGGAAACTGTTTAAGTTTCACGTGTGGGAAAACTAAGGCACAGCACGCTCAGGTTAGCTGGCAAAGCCAGTGTGGGAACACGGGTTCTCACGGTCTCTGTGGCTCTTCTGTATGCATCTGTCACATGCCCCATAACCCCCACCCCCAAGCTCACTAGTGGAAAAGCCAGTCCTCTTGTGGCAGCGTGTGAACTCAATGTTGAAGTAGGCCACCAGGGCATGCACGTAGTCATTCCGCTTCACTTGCAGGCAGAAGGGAGAGGTGAAGGTCAAGTCTTCCACCTTTACGGTATAGATGTCCACCTCCTATGGGACAGACCCTGTGAGCCCCGGTTGGCATCATCCAGCCCAGTGTTTAACCAAAAAACCCAGGGAGTGGAGGGGCATGTTGGAATCCCCACTCCTTCCTTCTCTTCTCTCCTATATGCAAACCTCAAACCTAATAGTTTACTTCCCAGAATGACTAATATTGGAGAACAGCTGGAGGATGCTAGTTTCCTCCTCTCCATGGCCTACACCCTGTCCCAGAGCACCAACACCTACCCATTGCAGTAGCCTAACATGGTTTGGAGCTTCTGCCCTCCCCAGACATCCCTTGACATATTGGCCAGGACAATTCTAAAAGAGCGTTAATCAGATCATGTCAAAATCCTGGTTAAAACCCTCTGAAAGCTCCCCAACACACTCAAAACTAAACCAGGGTTCTGATGCGGGTTACGGAGCTTGGTCTGGTCAGGGTGGCCACCCTCCCTGTCTCCTCTCCTCACTCCCTCCACAATCTTCCCCTTCTACCAGGTTTTGCCCACCTCATGGATCCCAGCAGATTTGATGTGTGGGACTTGGTATGTGTGTGCAGGGCAGCGCTCAACACATAACCACATTCACATAATTCATCAGTGACAAACTCACTCCTGGCTTCTTGCATTTGGTGTGCCCAGGGGGGTGAGTACTACCTGTAGAGTGTCTTAGTTGTCTACCTTGAGTGTGCCCTCTGGAATGTGTGTCCCTAGGATAGGGCCAAACTCACCTCAGTAAGTTCTATCCTGGAACCCACTGGTCCTGCCTGGCTCACAAAGCTTTTTAATGGACGAAATAGCTTCTCTGGGCCTCTTGCATCACCTCTGGCCAATAGGTCAGGTTCCCAAGACCCTGAGGCTAGAACCTGGGCCCTGAGATCTCACACGAGGACCAGGTGCTGGCCCTACTTTGGTTCCAACACACTTGGGGACACCTGGTCACACCCATCCCCTCACCTTTATAAGGCAGGCGTTGGTGACTAGCTGCTTGGGGTCCACCACGTCCACGAGGGGCTCCTTGATGGCCACATCTTTGATACAAGACATGTCAAAGCCATACACGTTCTCCCACCCTGGGAACAGGCAGAGAAGAGGGGTATGAGTACAGGAGGGTTGGCAGTCCAAGCCCACACTACGCCACAAGCTCCCTGAGGAGTACACTCACAGTGGATCTTGTAGTCTTTGTACTGCCGGTCCTCAATGGCCGTCACGTACAATGTAGCTCGGTCTGGGAAAATGAGGCCATCGGGCGCCTGCAAAGGGTTAGGGTGAGGGGTCTTGGCAATGCTGTCTGCAAACTTCACCAGTTGGGTCTCTTTATCCACCCGCTCTGTCCCCGCCCTGGTTTAAGCTACTGACACTTCCCACCTGGGTTCCTGCAGTGGCCTCCTCATCCCCAAGTCTATGCCCTAGATGGCACCCAGGAGTACCTACGTCAGAGCCTGTCCTTTAGAGGTGCTTAGGGATCTTCTCAAGAGGTAAAGCAAAATCTTGAGAGGGTCCACAAGGCCTCACAAGAACAGCCCCAGCCCCTCGAACCCTCACCTTTACCTCCTACTGATCTTCCAGATCCTCATTCTACTCCAGCTTTCCTGTTGCTCCTCAACACACAGCAAGCACACTCCTATCCTAAGACTTGTTTGCACTGGCCAAGATCCTCTGCTCAATGTGCCTTCCCCTCAGATCCTGTGCAGCTATTTCCCATCTTCTGTTCAGGTTTCAGTCACCTCCCTGGGGAGGCCTGCTCAGATCTAAGAACGTAGGACCATGGCCCCATAGTCCCTCTTTATCTTTTTGCCCTGCTATAGTTTTCTTCCTAGCTTTCTCCCCTGACTATACCATTCTCTTGTCACTGTCTAGCTTACAAAGCCTGTTACGCCTCATTTTGGTTGTGGGCCTTCCAAAATCTGTGTAGGCAATCCCCTTTGTGAGAAATACCTAGCATGATCTTTTGTTTTCTACCTGGATCCTGACTGGTAAGTGTTCAACAAATGGCTGAAGGACCCCAGCCTGTGTTAGTGGCTCCCACCCCACCAGGGGCCTCACCAGCCACTTGTCTCGGGCATAGAGCACGGTGTTGAGCATCGACTCGTAGAAGAGACAGTAGCCCATCCATTCACTGATGATGATGTCAACCTTCTCCACTGGAAGCTCCACCTCCTCCACCTTGCCCTTGATGATGGTTACCACTGTGGGAGCAGACAGGAGCACATGCCACCAACCCTGAGAAGACCCATCTGCTCACTTCCCCCTGGTGGTCCAGGGCCTGGGGACCCACAGTGGCAGCCCTGATCCTCTAAGGAAGCACTGAGAACTACATTTGGGCATCTACAAAGAACTCTGTGAGCTGAAGCCACACCTTGTTCACTCAGTTTTGAAATTCATTCATTATTCTAGATATTTTTGAGGCAGAAGTAGAAATTTTCTGTAGATTAGGTATTAGGTGATATTATGGATTGCCACTAACAGGATGATCATGTTTTAAAAATGGCCTATCTATTAGATATACACACAGTAGGATTTACAAGGGAAATGGTATCACAGATGAAATTTGCTTCCAACGGACATATTTAGAGCTGACAGTGTACTTGGGGAGTTCATTACACTAGACTTCTTTTAAAACACCACATCAGTTTCTAAATGTTAGGAGCCTTCACATCCAGAAAACCCATTGGTTTCCCATGTTCTCTGCCTCTCAAACCTTGCAAGTGGGAACTCAAGGGCAATTTGGCAATATGTACACAACTTGTTTTTTTTGTGTGTATTTTTTTGTGTGTGTGTGTGGTTCCCCGGCAGGGAATCAAACCCAGGCTGCGGTGTTGAGAGCGCCGATGCCTAACCAACTATACCACCAGGGAACCCCACAACTTGTATTTTTGACCCATGTAATCCTACTTTTGTAAATTGACCTTACAGATATACTAGTTTGTACCTGAAGTAACATTACGTGCAAAGGAACAAAAATCTCAAAAGCAGCTAAATGCTCATCACAATGAGCCTGGTTAAAAAAGATTCTGATGACTCCATCACATGTGCATATGATGGGGTCATCAAGAAGAACAAGATCCTCTCAACATACTACAACATGTTAAACTACACAATAGGCAGATAGAAAAAAACAAATGGGAAAGACTTGTATAAAAATCATGCATGTGAATATAAAAACATTTATGTGTGTATGTGCTTGTAGGTGTTGACTTCTCTCTACGGGCTCTTGGGTGTCAACCACAACCCTATTACTCATTGAAAAATCTGAAGACTGTTTCTTGCTCTAATGTTTTAAGACTGAGACACTAAGATTGAGACTTCAATACACAAATTCTAAGATGGTAAAACAACTCTGAGGAACTTGGATTTTCTGGCAGTTGGCAGCCCAGAGCCCATAAGGGAGGAATGGCTGAATTGTGTTTAGTGGCCCCCACCCCTTGCTGAGGGCCCCGTCATAGCTGGGATCACCCACTCCATCCCCACAAACCCATTCTCTTCCTGGGCTCACCATGGTCTAACTTGTTGGCTTTGACGATCTTCACCGCATAATCAGAGATACTGGAACACTCGATCTGGGGGCCCAGGAAGAAGGGAGGGTGAGACCCCCCCCAGTCCCACCTTCACCCCCCACTCCCCTCCATCCAATCCCTGAGCCCTAAGAGGCCCCTCTTGGTCCCAAAGCCCAGGCCCACCCAGCTGCCTAGGACACTCACCCCGATGACCTTTCGTGCCCCGGCCTTGGCAGCAAACATGCAGAGGATCCCTGTGCCCGAGCCCACATCCAGCACCACCTTGTCCTTGAAGAGGTGCCGGTTGTGAAACATGGAGTTGCGGTACGTGAGGGTGCGCACCTCATCTTTCAGCATCTCCTGGGGGTTGGGGGAAGGTACAAAGTTTCCATGAGGGGGTCCTACATTCTCAGCTGGAAAATGGGGTGCATTGGCCTCCAACGCATTGACAGTTTAGAGAGCTAAACCCCTCCACCTGCTTAATCCCTTTAGAACAAGTTATTTCCCTTCCATGTGCCTCAGTTTCCCTATTTGTAAAATCAGCCTGGATGGACTAAAATCCCATCTTTGCCAGAATCTACCAGTCTCCTAAACCCTGGTGATCCTTGGCTTTAAAAATTCCTAACTTAATATCACTGACCCATCGTAAATTTTTTTTTCTTTGCTTTATTGGTATCTGGGTAGCTCCCTGGCTGGGAATTGAACCCAGGCCGCAGCGCTGACAGCACCAGCGCCGAAGCCTTAAGCCTCTACACCACCAGGGAACTTCCCCCTTCGTAAATTTTGTTATGTACTTTTTACCACAATTTAAAAAAAAAATAGTAAGAGGCCTCAGCAGAGAAAAAAGTCCTCAGAACCCCACCCCAGGTGCTTTCTGGGACTTCAGCCTCCAGTGTGTACAGAAGCTGCCGGCTCCAGCCACGAGCAGCTGGGAGGCAATCCCACCACTGGTCACTAGAGGGCGACAGAGACCGCAGGCTTTGACCTCCAGCTGCAGTCTCAGCCACACATGCGCACTTGCACGCTTGCCTCTCAAGAGCAGTTCTGAGGAGCTCCTGGCTAACCTCGGTCTCCAAGGCAACAGCTGAGTGAGGAGACCCACGGCTGAGTGACTGGCATGCGCAGAGGGGAGGCCTGCTGCCAGGGAAGGAAGTGAGCACGCGTGGGGAAACTAAGTCCCAGCCCTCCCAAATATTAACTAATCCCTCAAGATTCAGCACCCTTAGGAGCTGTCCATACTCACCTCGTGGATGCCGAAATGAGCGTAGGAGTCAAAGTAGTAATCTTTGGATGTCATGTCCTCAGCATTTGGCTTCTCACTGCTTTCTGCCTGGCCACAGGAGACCTGGGAAGGGGCGGATGGGAGCATGGGTCAAACCTGGGGACTCCTAAAAGCCTCTTAAACCTTCAGGACCCTACTTCTTCCTGGGGTAAACCCCCCAAAATCATACCATGGCAACCCTACAGCCCCCGCTTACCATTTTGCCTCCCCCAGAACCCCAAAACCTAAGACTCCATTTTCTTCTTGCAGGATTCCCCCCCACAGAGCACCATCCAGGGAGTACCCCAATACCTCAGCCACGCCTACCATCTCTCCAGTCTCTCTGCCCCCGTCTCTAGCTCAGCCCACAGCTGGGGAGGGGAGGGGAAGGCAGAACTGGGGCAGACACAGGAAAGGGCAAAGGGGGGCTGGAAATGGAGTTAAGGAAGCAGCCACAGTATTGGGGGGAGGCTTGACGGAAGCCACAAACCTGGAGGGAGTTTGTACTAAGTGTTTTGGGGGAATGGGGTAAAATGGTTTGAAGCAAGAGGGATCAAGGTTAGACCGCTAGAAAGGGCCTGATGTGTGCAAGATATCTTAAATGTGGGGAAGGGTCTCACAAAAGGATATTTACTTCTTCAAGAGGCGGCTGGAGGCTCATCCCATTAGCCAAGGTGGCTACAAAATTCTAGGAGAGAGTAACAGGGAGAAAGGATTAGCTACTGGGAGTGGCTAGGGGCAGGCCAGGGGATCCCCAACTCTTGGGGGAGGGGTGGTGTTTCCTACAATTTTCCTTTTCCTTGGAGAGTGGTGGCAGAGGGAGCAATTAATGAAGCAGGGTTGTTTCCAAAAGGGGTGGCCCAAGTCGGGGGAGGAGAGAAGGGGTTCTGTCTTAGCTGCGGCTGGAGAGATGGTGGACCATTCCCACATTACCCTTCCTTGGCCAGGCACCTGACCCTACACACCTCCCCCATCCAGCCCAGAGGAACTGGCACTCTCTGAGCACACAGACACTGCCAGCTGCCGCTCCCCGCCATCATCTAATCCCATCAGATTAGGTGACACTTCCTGACACACACACACCCATGCTGGGGTGCCATGAGTAGCTGGAGGAGAGGGGCTGGCAGGGTATACACACTGAGCATCTGCCATTTCTGCAACCAGGCTCTTGTCTGAGAAGATTCCAGAAAGGAGGTGTGGCACACAGGCACCCCCACCAGAGCTGGTACCCTGACCCCTAGCTCGTGTATTGGAGCCCCAAATAAAACCAGTTCAAGACAATCCCCTTCCTTATTACCTTCTTCTCAAGAAGGGAGAGTCCTTGGGAAGAGGCTAGACTCTGGACCCTTGAGCACATCTCTCCCCATTCAGACACCCATCCCATGCCCGCAAGCCCCCCAAGAGTGGGACCAAGTCCTGAGGCAACCTCTGGGGAAGTTATTTCCTCCACTCCTATAGGCCCTGGTCCAGGAGAGAGCCAAGGGGGATGGAAGTCATTGGAGTGACCCTGGGGAGCTGACCTCCACTCCAGGGAATGTTACAAGGTAAGGGATGGGAGTACAGAGGCCCCATCACATTACATCTCTTCCAAGATATGACCACCTCTAGACTCCAATAAGTGTGAAATCACTGCCATGACCCACTGGGACTCCAAGCCCCATCCCCATTCTTCCATGCCAGTGAGGATGCCTACAAAGAAGGATGGCTGGTGAGGGAATTTCCCACTAGGGCCCATTTCTCAATTATCACTGATACCACGCCAAACAAGCCCCAAAGGGTTTGAAACATAGCGCCGGGAGCCAAGCCCACATGGCTTCACAAGAACCAACCTCTTGGGAAACCATTTCAGGGATCCTGCAGCTCAAGACCCGCAAACAGGGCTTCAGGAAGGGGGATGTCATCTCCCACCTTCACAAATGCCGAGGAGAAAGGGGAGTAAAGCTCGCAGCTTCCACTACATCCCCTTCCCAGAGAAAGACGGACTCTAACTCTCTTCGACCCGGAGGCCTCCAACGGGACGGTGGGCTTTGGGACACGCCCCATGAAAAAGATGTCCCTCCCATACACCCAGAAACGGCCACAAGGGGGTGTCCGGCGTTTTATCGGGAAGGATCTCCTTCAAGCTAGAGGCCCCACCACCACCCAGAGGGAGGTCACAGGGGCATGCCCCATCCCCCCAGTTCCGAAAGCCCAAGGGACAGGAAACGAGGGGTGAGGGAGAGAAGGGAATCAATTCTGGTTCTTCTCCAATCCCAACCCAAAAGTGCACAAAACCTGGACCAATGCCTAAGCAGATACCCCCATTCAGAGAAGGGAGTTGTAGAGGATCGAGATAACGCTGCCCCTGCCAAGAAGACTCCTTACTTCACGGAGGGCCCCACATAAGTAACACCGGGAGGTGTATGTCGCGATCCCCCGGGAAGAAGGCTGGGGCCTCCGAAGGAGGGTCGGAGCCTCCTCCCCCCACCCCGGGGCGCCCCTCCCCCGACCAGGGGCGGGGCCTTTGTCCCGCACGTGGAGCCCGCTGGGCCACCGGGCTTGGCACATACCCTCCCCACCCACCGCGCCCGGGCCAACAGGGGGCCAGGCCGGAAGCACCCGCAGTCCTCCTCCACGTGGGAGGGGGCACGAGACCATCGCCTTGGCCGGATACTACAAACCCCTAAGAGCTAGGGAATCCGCACTTCAAACGGCATCCCCGAATTCGGAGCATGCGGTCTCTCCTCCATACGGATTGAGGCCTTTAGCTCCAATCCACCGACTCGGAGCCCCTTCCCCACGACGGAGCCATGAAAGACCGACCCCAGCCACCGGCGGCGTTCCAGATGCTCACCTCCATGATGCAGTTCGCGGTCTCGGCTGCCGCCATCTTCACCAGAACCTATTCCTCCAGCCGCCGAGACCCCCCCTTCTCTGCACTCCCCCGGGACCGCCTTATACAGGAGGGGTCTACGGCCCGCCCACCGCGACCCCACCAGGAGATTTCATTGGCACTGTAGGCGGCCCGTCTGGGAATACCGTTTAGCAATTGGGCCAAGTAGATGCCCATCAAAGTTTACGGTACCGCCCAATCTGGCGTGCAGAGACC
>PVJL010009715.1:0-47086 GCA_004026885.1 Lyroderma lyra | reverse complement strand
AATGACCCATCTCGAACTGGCTTCACTGACCCCACTGCTGGCAAACCGTGTCACCCCCTTATTTGGAAAAACCAGTGCTGGAGCTGCTCAGAACCGTCCGGGTCCAGGAAGTGCTTCCAGTAGCCACGGTCAGGTCAGCACGGGGCGTGTCCCTCTTTCAAACCTCAGGCTGCCCGTGAGCTTTATGTGCTGCTGACCCGCAAGGACAATGTCAGCGGTCTCTGGAATCCAGTGAACACGCAACAGGCCTGTAGTTGTAGCCTTTGATGTACGATCTCTTACGGTGCACAAATCTGCCAACACGTGCTGCATTTGTAAGTGATTTATTACATTCTCTTTGGTGTTTTTAACAAGAAGACTGCAAATCTGGCCGATGAGTAGGTGTGCGACCTCCAAACAAACAGTCATGAATTAGCTAAATAGCCATGTCTCAGTGTGTGGGGGGTGGGGGGTGGGGGGGGGGATACCCCGACTGCAGCCACCTTCAGAATGTGGTGGTTCTAATAGCGGGGAAAGAAAAGGGCAGCGGTGTCTGACCTGGGGGTAAATCTGGGAGAGGTTTGGGCTTGTAGGGCAGCTTCCAGAGTACATGGCAGACTATAGACTCAGTCTGTCACCTATGCCGCGGCTCCCGGGATCCGACGGGATGCTCCGTGAGTTGTTTATGTCCCGAAGCCAACCAGACTTGGGTGAGGTCAGTGCTGTGACTTCACCCAGAAGGCAGCTGGGGAGGCAGGGGTGCTTCACTCACAGGGATCACACCCCACTGATGGGTGTCTGCGCCGAGGAGGGATGGACTTGTAGTGAGTAAGTGAAATTGTGTCACCCTAGGACGTTGTCCTTAAAAGGGAGCTCCTCCAAGGGGTTTGCAGACACCCAGACGCGGGACGAGCCCACCCTGGCATCAGGGCAGGTGTGGGCCGGTCCCGGGCACCAGAAGGGCACTTTGCTCCTTCAGGCCCGAGGGGCTCTGTCCCCCCTCATCCCAGTGCTCATGGTCAGTCCGCAGGGCTTCGATTCGCGATCGAGGGACAGGAAACTCCCGGAGGAACTCCACGAAGGAGCGTCGTCTCCTCTGAGCGCTTTGTGAGCCGTTGAGGTGCACGATTTGGAAACCAAATCGGATAAAAAAATGGATGAGAAACGGGGGCCTCAGACTCAGGGGAGTGCACCCGGAGACCCCGCACCCGCTCTCCAAGCTCTGGGCGCTTTCACCGACGTGCAGGGCGCAGCTGCCGCTGCAGAACCGGCTCGGGCGGCAGGCACGTGGCGGGCTCCCCCGTCCTCGGAACACGGCCGACGGAGAGCCTGCCAACGCCAGGACGCCTCTTTGGACGGGGGCTTCTAAGTAAGTCACCGGTGCCTTGTGGCTCCACGTCACCTCACCGCGCAGCAGAGCCAGCAAGTGCACGGGCTTGAGGGCCTTACACTAACGGCACGGGGACACCCGAGTGCGACGTGCAGAGCGCCGACAGGACACGGCTCCAGGACACAAGCCAGACGCTGCTGAGGTGACGCGGCGGCTCCAAAGTACTGAAAGCTGTGGCTTCCGACTCCCTAGCTCCGTCGTTACCATCAGCAGTGTTTCCCCGGTGGCCAGAATTCGGACAACACGAAAGTGCCACCAAGCGCTGCCTTCCACAAAAACGACCCCACGGACGCGTGGGAAGCAGTTAGCGAAGCACATTAAAAACAAGCCATGTGGGAGGGTCCACTTCGGGTCAGACGGAGGACACCGAAATGCAAGTCGGCTGACCAGACGCTCAGGCCTGTCCCGGACGTCACTTCTGATGACAGGCTGGCTGTGAAGCAAGCCGCGTATTTTCTTTGTTTGGTTGTTGGTTTTGGGAAAGCCGTTGAGCAGGGAGGGGAAGATGACCCTTTTTTGTTTACCAAGAAAACAGAAGCAGTGTTAACCTAAGCGGAACCATCGAGACGTGAGTGACTGTATCGCTGTGGTCGGAACAGGTTTGCCCGAATCTCAGTGGCCATCCCATCTCCGGGGCTCTCCTGGTTGCAGGCGACTATTCAGTCAGCACGTGCTTTCCTACAGCGGAGGTAAAGGCCGTGCAAGTGTCTGGGGCGGTTCCGAAGCCACGTGGCACGCAGCACCGATGAGCACAGCCTCTCTGCTCACAGCTAACCGCCCTGCTCAGGTCCGCCCAGACGCCGCCCGAACGTCCACGTGGTCCCTGTGGCCCTGCTGCTTCCTCACGACTCACCACACAGAGAAGTCACCCGGCAGGACCAGCCCCTCTGCCCGACCATCCATTCCACACGTCTTCACAGAGGCCCCCCCTTATCTGCAGGGGGGTCATTCCAAGACCCCCAGTGGGTGCCTGCAAGTGCAGGTAGTACCGCACCCTACACGTACACGCAGTGTTGTCCTCTGCACACCTACGACAAAGCCTGCTCTCCTGAGCAGCCACAGTAGAGATTAACAGACGTAACTACTGGGACAATGTACTGCAATAAAACTTAGGTGAATGGCGTCTCTTTCCCCCCAAGGATCTCACTGTCCTGTCCGGACCGTGGAGACGCCGGGGGCCGCCGAGCCGAGCGCCAGCTGTGTGCAGAGCCGTCCTGTGACAGGCTGTCCCCATGAAGGGCAGGGCCAGCTTCCCTGTCACCTCCCCCCGAGCAGCCTCCACTAGGGCCATGGGGAGGGAGTGCCCCTGGGGCTGAGGTTGTCGGGACTGTCTGCGGGCTGGGCCGAGGGTCTGCCATGGTAAGTCGGTCGTCAGGGAAGACCGTCCAGTGAAAGCAACTTCTGACCAAGGACCCACAGGGCCTGGGGCCGGGGGACAGCTTGTCGGTGAGCTCATGGCCAGCCAGGGGCTCAGGCACTGGAGGCAGGGGGATGTGAGCTCAGTGGGGCCGAGGGGGCAAGTGGCGTCCACCCTGAGGGCCTCCCTCCATCTGAGCTGAGCCATGAGCAGAGGGGTGACCCAGCGGACACATTGTGAGGCTCGTGCGTCCACGGGGTTGAGAACAGACGGCAGGAGTCAAGGTCAGTGGGACCGCGTGCACGTGGGTTCACTTCCCCGAGCCCCACTTCCTCATCGGCATGAAGGGGACGGCGGGGTGCCTGCCTGAAGGCTCCCTGTGACGACGGTGACATGATGCAGGCAACGCGCCCGACCCCGCGCCAAGGGGACGCCCGGTGGCCGGCGCTGCTGTGACGCTGCGCGCCATTACCCACAGCGGACATTCAGCCAGTGCCCAGTGCATCCATGTTGGGGCGCTGAGAATCGCCTCCGAGTACTTTCTGGGTGACACTTTCGGCACACCTGCAAATGGGGGGCAAGGCTGCCCGGGAAACCCCCACTGGGAGGAAGGCGGGGTGCCCCGGATGCTCCGGGTCCGTGCACACTGAACACGGGAGGCGCTCTGGTCGGCAGGATGGCGGCGCCCGAAGGTGTCCCCGTCCCAATCTCGGCCCCTGTGACTATGTCGCGTCACAGGGCCAAGCGCGCGTTGGGGTGGCAGGTGGTGAGGCTGCTTTAATGTGGGGAGTGCGGTCACGAGCTTCCCTCCAAAGTGGGGGGCGGAGGCAGAGGGACAGCTGTGACGTGAGCAGACAGCGGAGCGTGCGGGCACCCTGGATGCTGGGAACAACTGGGGACCCGTGTCCCCTGGAACCCCGGAGCGCCCAGCCCTGCGACACCCTGGCTTTGGCCTCCAGAGGCCCATTTTGGACTCCGGCCTCCAGAACCACGAGGAAATAAACGTGTGCCGTTCAGGGCGCCGTGTGTGCGGTAATTCGTGACATCGGCGATAGGAAATGACGTCACCTTGACCCCTCCGACGCCATGACCAAGACCCCAGGTCACGAACTACGAAAGAACGACGTCTCTGCTGCCTTCGATACCGTAAGCCGATGGCCACGGCCCCACTGCGCCCTGGTGTCATCTAGCCGTGGTGTCAGCTGCCGGTCACCGGCTGTGTCTGTCGTGGAGACACAGGATGTCACCAGACACTTTGCAGATGCACCGGGAACCATGACCCGGTGTCCGTGACCTTTCCCACTCCTGTGCATTGAACCCCGGGGTGTGCCTGGCACCGTGAGGGGCTCGTCACCCCACTGCAGACGTCATCCCTGGGTCACTGGAGTCCCGCAGTACACACGCTGCACATCCGTGTCACCACCACACTTTCAGATCTGAGACGGTCAGGCGCCTGCTGGCTGATACAATTCAAGTAAAAATAAAATAATAATAATAATAATAATAATAATAATACGGCGTTTTACGAGCCAAGGGGCCAGCGCGACCCGCACCTCCAACGCTGCGCCCAGCTCTTCGTCGGAGACTGTCGCTGCGGCTCGGGGCGGCTCCGTGCGACCTGCCTCCTGCATCCCACAGAGGGGTGACAAGACGACCCCGGTGTCAAAGTCAGCAGGAGAAGGCTTCCCGGCCGCGTTGTGATGTGAAACCAGGTGCAGTGGCCGAGGACCCCGGCTCCCCGCCGGGCGGCCACCGGAGCCCTGAAAGGGTCAGGTCCTGTGTCCGCGTGTCCCGGGAAGCCTGTGGCCTCCCCCGCCCGAGGGTGTGCTGTGCCCCGGGGGTCCATGGACCCCGTGGCGGGGGCAGAGGTCAGCAGGAGGCTGTGTCCCCTGCCGCCCAGGACGTCTGGGGACAGCGTCTGACCAGCCCTGACCGAGAGCCCGTCCCACCCACCCCAGCCCGCAGAGCCGCAGCGCGACGGAGCGTGGGCGACCCGCCGCCGCGCGCAGATCCGTGAACTGCCCTGAGGCATCAGGAGGCGGTTCTGCGACTTTTCTCCCCGTTAGCCCATCGGCTGTCCCTAGTGTTCGTGTGGCCCCAGACAGTCCTCCGTCTTCCAGCGTGGCCCTGGGAGCAGGCCGCTGCGACCCTCGTCGCATCCGCAGCGGGAGGAGCTGCGCGGTCCCCGAGGGCGGCGCCTGGAGGGCCGGGCCCTCTGCTGGCCGGCCTGGGAAGTGCGCCGGCCGGGAGGCGGAGGCTCCGAGCTGACCTCGGCGGCGCCTGTCACCACGGCGCGCGCCCTCCAGGAGCAGCTTCTCCGGGAGCAGCTTCGAGGCTTTTAAGTTTTGTCAACTACACACTTTATTTAACTTCTGTAATTAAAGTGTTTTTAAAGACTCCAGACGGTAATGTCAGAATTAAACATGATTAAAAATATTGGCTGGCATTCAAATTTCCGCAGCAGGTCCAGGCACCTTCTTGGGCACCAGAAAGCAAAAACCGAAAGCAGTCTCCCTGTCGCTTATCTTCATGAGCCGCTGGAGTCTGGATCAAGCACAAGTCAGTCCCACTATGTTTGGGAGCAGGTGTGCGTGTGGGTGGGTGTGCACGTGTGTGCACGCATGTGTGTGTGCACGTGTGTGCATGTGTACGTGTGTGCGTGCATGTATGTGTGCATGCACGTGCACTGTGTGTGCACGTGTGTGCATATGTGTGTGCATGCGCGTGCATGTGTGCGTGCACGTACATGTGTGCACATGTATGCATGCATGCGTATGCATTTGTGCGCACGCGCGTGTGTGTGTGTAAGGAGAGCA
This sequence comes from Lyroderma lyra, assembly GCA_004026885.1. Classification (NCBI taxonomy): domain Eukaryota; kingdom Metazoa; phylum Chordata; class Mammalia; order Chiroptera; family Megadermatidae; genus Lyroderma; species Lyroderma lyra. The sequence goes on along the minus strand of PVJL010009715.1, from coordinate 41,544 downwards.
AGGAAGTGACAGGTAGAGTCAAGTAAGAGAAAACAGACGCCTGGAAGGAAACTTTCTATGTACATACACGAGAATGTTCTCCCTGTGTCTCTACCCTAATATAGAGAACTACTGTCGTCACACATTCAAGAAGGGTTACAGTCACCCAAATGCCACGTGAGTGAGAAAGCTCTTAAGAGCTATTCGGGTTCCGGATAAATTTGCATTCATGATCCCTCACCAAATACAGAAAGCACCTGAACTATATCAATTTAGCAAGAACTGACTTGGTTGCATCAGATGTTAGTTAATACTGTGAGTAGTTTCAAATGTTCCCAATGGCTCTGCCCACTTGAGAAAGGCACACTGGTCATCCCCTGGTCAGTTGTCGCAGACATGTGAGACATGGACACACCTCACCACACGTTAGCTGAGCCCTCACTCTGTGTGAGATGCTGTGCCAGGCTTTGGGGAGGGTCAGAGGTTACTCAGGACACATCTGCCCTGCAGGACTGTCCCAGTCCCCCAGGAGTGCCAGAACCAGGCGGGCTGCCTTGGGGCCCCTGTCGGGGGGTGGGGGGGGGCTCCTCAGGAGGAGGTGTGGCACCTCAGGAGGAGGTGTGGCACCTATGATGTGATTGTAAGAGTCACAAGTGGGGCTGGCATAGCCCAGGCTGACAGAGCACATGAGCAAAAGCCTGGGGTCAGAGGTCTTCTGACTTGGTAACGGGAATAATCTGGTGTCACGTGTTAAAAACATAGAACCCCTTGAGCATTAGTTGTTTCTTCATAGGATCCTCTGAGCAGCCACATCCAGCGTGTGACAGAGGCACTGCTGGGGCCAGTGTTCACTCTCTTCCCTTGCTATGTTTGTCCCCAGACGAGAAGTGCCCCCCCACCCCAGGAGAGTCCCCACAGAGGCAGCTGTGCAGGGAGCTCGCAGCCGCTCCTGCACATGGCCTGGAAGTGGAGCACGTGCCTTTTTGTACAAAGAGAAGGAGCAGGTCAGGCTGAGTGCTGGCAGCAGGACAGTCCCCTGGCAGTCGTGGCAGACCCCATGACACATGACTACGCAGGTGCATCTGACGCTCATTACAGCAGCCGGGCCTGGTAGGAGCCCGGCGGCCCGGACCCCAACGAGGCAGGTTAGGTTTCATCCGTTAACAGCTTGAAGATGTTAGAGATGCAGCACGGATCCCGGAGATGAGCCCCCTGAAATCAGAGACGTGGCTCTTCCTAGCGTGGCTTGTGTCGTGCTTCTCAAATCTGCCCTTTAACAAACTCATAGGATCTGGCTGGGGGCCTGCACACACCAGGGCGGGCAACTTGAGCTCGTGCCTTCGTGGACAGAGCTGAGCAGACGTCCCCACGCACGTTATTTGGCCGTGTCCACCAGGCCTGCCAACCCCCGAGTCACCTGCACCGCACACCGTGTGGGGGACACAAGTGCCACCACCGTTCCCGGGGGGCGTACCCCACTCCGTGCGCCTGGGCAGGTCCTCGGTCCCATGCACTGTGTCCGGGTCGTCCTGGCACACTGACGAACTTCAGAACCTCTATTCCTGACGCCGACAAACAAGGGGGCGGCCCCCGGCCCCCAGGTGCAAGCTGGTCCACGCTCGGCACGCCGCAACCCCCCCAGGAGCGAGCTGGTGAGCCCTGGTGGCAGCGCCTGCCCTCCGCGTCCGGTGCCCTGATGTGGCCTGGCACCAACTGGGCCACGTGGTGCAGATGGTTTCCAAAAGCCCATTGAGTGTCTTCCCTGAGCACAGACGGTCCTTCCACGTGGATGCCGCCTCAGCCAGCTTCTCTGGGAGGGAGGGGGAGGGAGGGGGCAGGGAGAAGTCTGTGGCCACAGACGCCTTGTTATCTGGACTATGAAACCACTAAGCCACTTGGAAGCCAGCCAGAGACCACAAATGAGTCTCAGGCCACCCTTGGGGACACATAGCTCTCAGGGCCACCTGGGGCCCCAGGTGAGTCCAGGTCTCAAGGCTGAAAGACGTGACGCCTTGAGAGGGACAGATAGGGGCCACTGTCCGTAAGCGTTGTCCGCAGCCTCAGCCCCAGGACCTGGGGAGGTGCGTTCGGGATGCTGTCACCACCACACCGTGCGCCCTAACATCAACCGTCCCCATGGGGGAGCGACGACAGATGCCCACCAGAATTCGTCAAGCCAGGCTCGTCCGAAAAGACTGCTCAGGAATCGGGGGTTCGTGCGTCCCACGGCCCCGGAGAAGGTGAGCTGGGAGTGAAACGCACGCGGGGGCCCACAAACACACGCGGGACTTCCTCGGCAACGCCAGGGGCCGGCCCGTCACCACCCGTGCAATTTGGGGCCAGGGCGGGGTATGCTGTGCCTTCCTCCGGCCGGTGGCCAGCACACGGGGCGCCCCCGGGGGGCTCACCAGCACGAAGGGGGCGTCTGCATTAAGAAGATGCCAGAAACCCCGTTTCTGTGCTGCCCTGGTGTTTCCGGAGTCTCACGTTCCATTGGATTTTACGCCGCCGACCTCGCCGACGGGGGCACGACGCCACCTCGTCCGCTAAACGCTCTGGTTCACTGAAGCCTCACGGGGCCAAGGACTCGGTGCCAGGATGCCAGCAGGCGGGGGCGAGGCCTGGCAGACCCACCCAGGGGCCGGGAGGAGCCCCGAGGCCCTCCCACTCAGGGGTCCCCCAACCGGTAGGCCGCGGGGATCGCTCTGGACATCAGCACAGCCGCTGAGACCCAGCAAACCCCGGCGCCTCCGGAGGGAGGGAGGGAGGGAGGGAGGACACCAGGGACGGAAATCGAGGCGTTTTCTAGAAAACGTCAGAGTCAGGGGAAGGTTCTCACTGGAGAGCAGTAAACCTGGAACATGCATCGGCCCGCGGGGACCGCCGTCAGCGCACGTGGGACCCCACTCCGTCCTGCCAAGTCCCACAGGGGGCGACCCCAGCGCAGGGGGGTGCGCTCCAGCACACAGCTGCGTCTGTGTCCCCACGGGGGCTGCACCTCCCTCTGTGGCACCCAGCCAACTACACTTGTGATGCGTGCCCCGTCTGTCACCGAGAGCCCGTTCTCATTCCTGCTGAAGAAGGGCGAGCGGATGCGACACCTTCCGGAAGAGGCCTGGGAACCGGAGAACCCCCTGCGTGCGGCGGTTCCGAGGGGCTGTGCGTACTGGGGGGCCGGGGACAGGCTGCCCCAGCCCCACCCCCACCCCCCATTGTGCATCTCGTTCTTTTGGCCATGGCCTGGCTCAGGGGGACAGGTGAGCCCCTGAGGTGTGGGGAGACCCGTCCAGGCTGACACGACGAGGGGCCTGAGCTGTCTCTAACGAGTCAGAGCATTGGGGTAACACGGGGGATCCCCCAGAAGGAGGACGTGCGGTTCCCACCCCAGGCCTGGGGGGCCTGGTCCTTCAGAGGACAAAGACTGTCCTGACGCCACAGGGTGACGGAGATCCAGAACCATCAGTGACACCCGGAGGGTGTCAGTGCCCCAGGGCAGCTGTGTTTGCTGAGGGCCACACCCAGCGGAGGAGGGACAGGGGCCAAATCCTTCGGCGGGCGGAACGCAGAGACCGGTCCACCATCCCGGCAAGGCTCCTCTCGGCCTCACGCCTGCCTGAGGGGGTGCAGGGGTGTGATCCCAGGAGCCCTGAGGCTCCGCCTGCAGCATTCACCCCGAGCTTGAATCGCGTGCTCAGCAAAGTCACGGCAAAATCGTCTCCTTTGCAATTCTTCTCTTTTTTCTTTTCTTTTATTTTTTTTTTGGGGGGGGGGGGGGGTAGCTCCCTGGCTGGGAATCGAACCCAGACCACAGCGCTGAGAGCACCGAAGCCTTAGCCACTGCACCACCAGGGGACACTCTCCTTTGCAATTCTTGAAATTCCTTAAATGACGAGGTCTGGACACATCCAGACCCAAAACTCGAGGTTGGACAATTAAGTTCACGAATCGTCCTAGAAAAAGTGCTGCACACGTCACTGCTGAGCGTCACGACGGTCACCTTGAAGGACTCCCCTTGGGAAGCTGTGCACCGACACCAGCGCCTGGTCCACCCTGCAGAGCAGTTTGGAACTCTTTCTGGAATGGCCACCAGAGCTGTCGTCATCCTCAAAAGGCGATGACGCCTCGCCGAGTTGTGTGCACAGGGCTGCCAACAAAGTGCACGGTGGCAGGTTCCTGAACTTAATTGTCAGATTTGGGGGCATGACCCCAGCTCTGACGGCCGTTCCAGAAAGAGAGCTCCAACACTGCTCTGCAGGGTGGGCGAGGCGCTGGCGTCGGTGCACAGCTTCCCCAGGGGAGTGCTTCGAGGTGACCGTCGTGGCGTTCAGCAGTGAGGGGTGCAGCGCTTTCTGTAAGGCGAGTTCGTGACCTTAGCCGTCCGCCCTCGTAGGACCCCCCCCCCCGCTATTTCTGGGAACAAGAACAAGCCCCCAGCGGCAGGCTCGGGGCGGGTGGGGCTCAGCCTGCCTGCTCTCCAGCTCCACGTGGCCTTGCCCCGCGGGGAGGGGCAGTAAGCCGCTGACCTTCCTTTGGACCGGCTGCCAAACCGAGATCATTCATCACGTCCTCTCACGGCCGGGACGCTCTCCCCGAATGCAAGCCTGCTCCCCGGCAACAGCAGCTTGCTGACGTCGTGTTTAAGCCCAGACGGGAGCTCCTGGTCTGTCCTGGGCTCGGAACCGAACCACACCCTTACGAGGGTCACGCTCGGTGGCTGGACTTGACGTGACACGCCTGCCGTGAGGACACACGTTCCAGAGGAGATGGGAAGGACGCGTTTTAAAACTCAGACGCCAAAAGCAAAACCGTTGGTCCTTGCTCTGGATGATGACACGAAGGCAGGCCTTTCCCCTTTGCATTGTGCTGGCGACCTCGCCGAGACACAGCCCGTGGAGGAGGATGGACAAACGCCTAAAAGCCACCGTCCTTCACTCCTGGCTGCTTTTCCACGAGCATTCAGCAACTGCAAGTGCCTGCGTGTGGGAACCACGATGCACATCCCACTTCCTCCCTAAGGGGAAGGCGTGGCACAGACACCGGTCCCTGCTGCGGCCAGCGCTCCCGGGGGGCGGCCGGAGTCGCGTTCCCCCGCCCCCCCCAGACGGCGCTCCCGGGGGGCGGGCCGGAGCCGCGTTCCCCCGCCCCCCCAGACGGCGCTCCCGGGGGCCGGGCCGGAGCCGCGTTCCCCCGCCCCCCCAGACGGCGCTCCCGGAGGCCGGGCCGGAGCCGCGTTCCCCCGCCCCCCCAGACGGCGCTCCCGGAGGCCGGGCCGGAGCCGCGTTCCCCCGTCCCCCCAGACGGCGCTCCCGGGGGGCCGGGCCGGAGCCGCGTTCCCCCGCCCCCCCAGACGGCGCTCCCGGGGGCCGGGCCGGAGCCGCGTTCCCCCGCCCCCCCAGACGGCGCTCCCCGGGGGCCGGGCCGGAGCCGCGTTCCCCCGCCCCCCCAGACGGCGCTCTGCACGAAAGCAGGGCGCCCAACAGCACCCCGGTGAGGAAGGGCCCGCGTCCAGGGCCGCCCCCGGGCAGCGGGCCGGGGGTCACGGAGGCAGCGGCCAGCCCGCCTCACTCCCCACGCCAGGCTCTGCAGCCCCGGGCACCCGCTCCGTCATCGGCAAACCCCGTGTCACCGACGGGGAGCCTGCGGCCGGGAGCTGGGGCCAGACCGTGGGGCCGACCTGCCCGGGCGGCGCGGCCTGTGCGTGGAGGCGGAGGACCTACGGGCACTGGGGCAGTGAGGCCACGAGCGGGCGGTTCCGTCAGGACAGAGAGGGCCCTCGCGTGATTCTCCCGCGGGAAGTTCACGTCCTGCGACTCCCCCCACGGCCTGAACCCATCCTGCAAATTCGCTGCTTTTGTGCAAGGTAAGACGACGTTCCCAGTGTTGGTCCAGATCATGTCATCGGAAACGGTCACGAGGTGACAACAAATTAGTCATAAACTCGATGCACGTGAGGGGACGCCGGTGCCGGCGACGGGCGTGAAATGGCACGTGGTTCGTGTGTTCTGTCGCTGCTGTTCCCAAAGTCAGCCCCGCCCACAGGTCACCATGGAAATTAGGAAGTGCCGGAAAGACCAAATTCTGTCTCAGAGCCACTAAGGACTTCCTTCCAGTCCTCAGGGGACAGTCCGAGATTCACCGTGACGCACTCGAGCCGCACTGGGACGTCAGGGTCCCGCCCAGGAGCAAACCCCAAATCCCCGAAGGAAACTTGTGACCCTGTGTGCTCCCGTGCTCAGAAGCAGACGAGGGACGTGGGCCACCCGGGACACTGCCCAGCGTCCGCAGGGACCCCGTGAGTAGGAAGCCGGTGATCGGCTTCTCGAGGGGGAGAAGGTGCAGGAAACGACCCGAAGCGAAGAAACGTCACGACTGTCAGCCTGACGCGAGAAGGCGAGCAGATGCGACCACTGAGGAGCGTCCGGGCGACGGGCCGAGACCCCGCGCCTGCTGACACTTAGCGTCTCCCCAGGCTTTGGCGCTCTGTGTCCTGATGGCAATGCCCTGTGTCCCTGTCCCAGACCCACGGGCACAGCTGAACAGCTGGACCGCAGTGCCACCAACCCGACCGTGCCCGTCCCCGACTCACGGAGCTCCCCGTCGACCAAACGCACTGCCAAGCTCACGGAAGTGTGTGAGGTGTCATGAAGACAACACAGCGAAAGTTTAAAGTGAAAAACGTGTTACAGTGAGAGACACACGGCCACGACGCCCCCTCGCCCCTCGCCCCCCCGCCCCATCGCGCCTGCCGCTGCCGGAAGCCGGCCCGGACGTGCTGTCTCGGGAGCGTGTGTGTGTGCTGTCGTGGCCGCCTCCGTGTCCTGAATCGATTCAGGTCACACGTTGCTCCTGGTACGGCCAAGTCTCTCAAATAAAAACGTGACAGCGTGTCCTCGTGCACCTCATTCACCGGATCTGACTCCGTGCGACTCGAGCCTCTTCCCCAAAGTCAAAGTGACCGTGACAGGTGAATGTTTCCAATAGATTCAGACCCCCCTGCACGCGGGGTCTGCCCAGGACGGCCCACCTCCAGGGGGGTACAATGCCTTCCCCATGTCCTGCACGCAGGGTCTGGGGGTCTGCCTGGGACACCCTACCTCCAGGGGTCCACTCCACCCTCCCTGTGTCCTGCATGCGGGGTCTGGGGGTCTTCCTGGGACACCCTACCTCCAGGGGTCCATACCGCCCTCCCCGTGTCCTGCACGCAGGGTCTGGGGGTCTGCCCGGGACACCCCACCTCCAGGGGGCCATACCACCCTCCCCGTGTCCTGCACGCGGGGTCTGGGGGTCTGCCCGGGACACCCCACCTCCAGGGGTCCATACCGCCCTCCCCGTGTCCTGCACGCAGGGTCTGGGGGTCTGCCCGGGACACCCCACCTCCAGGGGACCGCACTGCCCTCCCCGTGTCCTGCACGCGGGGTCTGGGGGTCTGCCCGGGACACCCCACCTCCAGGGGACCGCACTGCTCTCCCCATGTCCTGCACGCGGGGTCTGGGGGTCTGCCCGGGATGCCCCGTCTCCGGGGGGCCACTCTGCCCTCTGCCCGGCTCCTCACCGAGTGGTCACATGCGTGCCCCTCATCCTCTGTGCACCCCACCCCTGCAGGCCAGCGACCATGGTGGTGCAGGTCAGCGCGCCCCCACAGGTGTCCTAAACCATCGTCGCGCTCCCCAACATTTGACTGTGGGTCTTCCCAGGCCACTTTTGCAGTTAGAATCCCTTCAAGCCCGAATGAAAGTCCTGTGCACCCCCCTGCTCACAGTGATGTCGCAATGTTAGATGTCCTGACGCCGGACATTCTCCGAGGACGACCAGGCGCCAGCATGGCGCCCAGCATTCCGCACGTCCCCGCAGGTGGTCTGCACCCCCAGCCCGAGGAACGGGACTGTGACCCCCGTTTCGTGGCAGGAAGGAAGCAAAGGCTCAGAGACACTGAATCACACTTGGCGAGGGGCAGCGCCCGATCACCGAGCCCTTCCCAAAGGACAGCCCACACTGTCCCCACGCACTGTCCCCCACGCAGAGGGAACCCGGCGGAGGACGGGACACACCCCCGCAGGCGTCCCCGTGCCTCACCACACCGGGAGTCTGCCCGAGGCCCGAGAAGAGGGCCAGGAAGCACGCCGGGGCCGCCTTCACTCTCACCCGGACGGCAGGGCTGCAGCCCAGCCGGGCATCTCGGCTGGGATTTCGCTCTAAGTCACCACACGTGAGAAGTCATCGTGCTCACCACGTTGGCCGAGCCGCTGAGGGGAAGAGGCCAGGCATCAGGAAGCAAGCTCTTGTCGGGGCTGTCTGGGTCACCACCATGCCCAGGGGCAGCACATGGGCAAAGCCCGAGCATAGGCATCACCACCACTCAGGATGACACAGAAGCTCAGGGGTCAGGAAAAGGAACGTGGACGTGACACGCTCAGAACTCGTGACTAAAGAGTGAGACTTGTCTTTCCTGGTTTAAGATGCTGTGATGACAGAGTGATAGCCTCCCCGAGATGCGCACGTCCTACGGCCTGGACCCATGCGTACGGTGCTTTCGACAGCAGGGACCTCATAGTGACACACCTGGACTCCCCAGGAGGGCCCAGGGTCATCGCAGGGTCCCCACAGGAGGGGGCACGTCAGAGATGGCGATGTGCGGGCGGAGACAGAGCTCGGGCCAGCATGCTGGAAGACGCAAGATGGGCCACAGGCCAGGAGCGTGGGCATCTCTGGAAGCTGGACGAGGCAGGACGCAGCCGTTGGGGGTGCCTGCAGAGAGGGCGCAGGCCTGCCGACACCTCGGTTTTAGCCCCGTACATACGCTCTGGACTTCCGACCTCCAAAACTACTGTGATCATAAAGCTGTGTCGCTTTCGTTCAGCCACGCGTTGCAGCAGCAGTAGGTGGCTAACACAGAAGTGCACTTGAACTGCGGGGGTGAAGGTGACCTGGGCACAGCGTCTTTTGGAGCCTTTTATAGGCCTAGTGTGGCCAGGTTAGCTAGGGACCCAAAATCGCACTGTGTGTCACCGGGCTCCATCCCACAGTCACACTCGGCGCTTAACGGTCTAACCTACCCGTCCAAGGTTACAAACGCATTCAGGAAACTTCAGCTCTAAAAAGTGAATTTCATTAAAATTGCTCATAGAACACAAGTGCCTGATGTCAAACTGCACCTTCACGGCAGCTGGGGGATTTGGGAAGATCGGGGAACTGCGGGGCAGAAGGCGGAGCATCGGCCCTGAAGTACAGCCTGGGCTTGTGCCAGCAGGCTGCCAGCCCCAGCCCGCACACTCCAGGACCAGGGGGCCGGCCCGGAGGCTCACAGCGCCCGCCCGCCCGCCCGCCCGCCGGGGACCCGCCCACCAGCCCGCAGCACAGGGGCCCCCCCAGCGCCCGCCAAGGGGACAGGAGGGAAGCAGCCGTGGAAATTCCGAAAATCGCCCGGTTTCTGCCCTCTGCCTTCTTTCTGCAACAGCCTTCTGGAGCTGATACGAAAAACTGCATGTTACTTAGTACGTGCCCCGTGAGGAGTGGGGGTGTATGCCACGCCCGTGATACCATCCCTACCACCAAGGTCACGGACACACCCACCAGCTCCAGAGGTGCCGTGTGTGTGAGTGTGTGTGTGTGTGTGTGTGTGTGTGAGAGAGAGAGAGAGAGATTGTGAGAGTGTGAGTGTGTATGAGTGTGTGTGGGTATGTGTGTGTGTGTGTGAGTGTGTGTGAGAGTGAGGGTGTGAGTGTGTGTGTGTGTATATATGTGTGAGTGATTGTGTGTGAGTGTGTGTGTGTATGTGTGAGTGTGTGTGTGCGAGTGTGTGTGTGTATGTGAGTGTGTGTGTGTATATATGTGTGAGTGATTGTGTGTGAGTGTGTGTGTGTATGTGTGAGTGTGTGAGTGTGTGTGTGTGAGAGTGAGTGTGTGAGTGTGTGAGAGAGATTGTGTGTGAGTGTGAGTGTGTATGAGTGTGTGTGTGTATGTGTGAGTGTGTGAGTGTGTGTGAGAGTGAGTGTGTGTGTGTGAGAGAGAGAGAGAGATTGTGTGTGAGAGTGTGAGTGTGTATGAGTGTGAGTGTGTATGTGTGTGTGTGTGAGTGTATGTGAGAGTGAGTGTGTGAGTGTGTGTGTGTGTATATATGTGTGAGTGATTGTGTGTGAGTGTGTGTGTATGTATGTGTGAGTGTGTCTGTGTGAGTGAGTATGTGTGTATGAGAGGGTGTATAAGTATGTGTGTGTGTATCTGTGAGTGTGTAAGTATGTGAGTGTGTGAGTGTGTGTATGTATGTGAGTGAGTGTATGTGTGAGTGAGTGTGTGTGAGAGTGTGTGTGTGTGAGAGTGTGTGTGTGTGAGAGTGTGAGTGTGTGTGAGTGTGTGTAAGAGTGAGTGTGTGTGAGAGTGTGTGTGAGTGTGTGTAAATGTGTGTGAGTGTGTGTCTGTGAGTATAGAAGTGAGTGTGTAAGTGTGTGTGTGAGTGTGTGTGTGAGTGAAGGAGAGAGTGATGGGAACCCTTCACAGGAGATCTATCTCCTGAGCGAATTCTGAAGTGCACAGGACACTATTTTAAACGACAGGCAGAATGTCACACAGCAAATCATCGCAACTCTTCCATCCGCGTAACAGACTGTACACTCATGGAACAACTGTCCCCTCCCCTCCCCAGCCCCTGCAGGCCCTGTCCCCCACCCCCCGCCCGTCTGCTTCCAGTCTGACCATCTGAGACGCTTTGTGTGAGGGACGTGGCGCGGCCTTTGTCCCTCTCTGGCTTGTTTCACTCAGCACCAGGCCCTCCGGGCCCACGCGCGCTGCAGACGTGGAAGTCGGTCAGGAACTTCAGCTGGCATCTAAGCTCAAGGGGCAGAGAAGTCGAGGCCACCCCCACACTGTAGGTGACGAATCCTGCACAGGCACGAGACAACAGGGATGAGGCGAGACCTGGACACGAAGCAGGAGACGGTGGTGGTGGGCAGGAGAGTGGGGAGGACCCTTCAAATCTGTGTCCGCTCTCAGATGACACAAGGTGGGAAGCAGGGACTCCGCCTATGGATGACATCAGCCCCGGCTGGCCCAGTCTTCATCCGGGCAGGCTCGGGTCACATAAGGACACACTGGAAATGAGGACAAGGCAGCGGAGGTGACATTTACGGCCCCTCACGGTGTCCCAGGGACTTTCCTAAGCCTTCCGACAGCCCGTCACAGCAATGCAGTGAGACCGCAGTCACACGAGGGCGGTGACGTTAGGAGGCCTTTTGCTAGGGAACGGGCTGCGAACCCTGATGACACTGGGGCCAGCACCCCACGCCACGCCAGACGGCATCCTGGGGCCACTTACCCCCGCCGGCTCCGTCCTGGGGAGTTCCCTTCATCGTTCCGTGCTCCGGAGTGACAGCTGGAATTAGGCCTTAGAAAGCACGTCTCGGGGGTCTAAACCTCCCCTGGCTGGTTTCTCCTGCCTGATTGGACCCAGGCTGACGCCGAACCGGTGCCAGAAGCCGGGTGTGAATCTACGCGGACACGTGTCCCAGCGCGTGCTGGGATCATCTGTTTCCGCAGTTCAGAGCGAGATGGCGCTGGGCCACCGCTGGGTGTCACCCCGGACACCTCCGTCTCCAGGGACATTCCCAACTCCAAAGCCCCTCTCCTGACCGTGTGCCTCTTTCTACCCAGTCGAGTCCTCTTGCACTCTGAAAGTTTGGGGTCCCCCACGTGGCCGTGTACTTCTGTCGCCAGGCTCTGCTACCCGAGCTGGGCCGCGGCCGGTCGATGTGTAGCCGCTTTCCGCTGGGACTGGGCGTTTTCATTTCTGACCATGGACTCACCCCCACGAAGGGGGTGGTCAGCCCAGGGGGAGGTCAGCCAGACACAGTGAGACACGCATCGCACGTTCTGGGCCCGGGAAGACCTAAAGCCCATTTTGCCAAGCACATGTCCCCCCTAATTTTAAATCCATGTGCACGTCAGGGGAAGTGTCATCCGTCTGTTTCTCGTTCACTCACACTTAACTCATCACTTCGTCATTTCATAAGAGCTTTGGATGTTTCAGAAGCCTCCTGGGCCGGTCCATAAACCTGTCCTTTGGTCATTTAAACCACCAAAGCCACGTTTTGTAACGAAGGAAGGAAGGAAGGAAAAAGAGAAGAAAGTGAGAGAACAGAGTCAGAGTTTAGGGGCCTCAGGATCGGCTGCGCACACAGAAATGGGGGGACGTAGGGGTTCTAGGCTTCTTCCGGACATTTCTCCTTCTTCACGAACCCAGACCAGTGGGCGATGCTCTGGCCATAGCAACGGAAAGGGTCAACTCATTTCAAAACAATCAGCCTTTCAAAACCGTCTAAACTCCATCCAGCAAGACAGTGAGACTCTCGCTAAGGACGACCAAGTCGGACGCCCGGCTGAGGGCAGGGCCGCGGCCCAGCTCCAGGCTGGGACAACACGCTCGACCCCACGCACACTGCGAGGGGCCCCCCGACCGCACTGACCCAGCAGCCGCACGCCAGGGAGTTCTTCCCTCTCCCCGACTACTCACCTGCACCCCCAAGTTAACACATCTTCACAACTCTTGTTGTTAGTGCAGAAATACAAGTCACTCGGTAAAATACTGCCCGGTGACATTCTTTGTGCCCCACTCAGAACACAGCGCCCAGGTGAAGTGGCCCGTGGGGACCTGAAGCGTGGCCCCCGCGGTGACAGCTGTCGTCAGCACACCTGCTGTCACCCAGCCCTCCAGACTCCTCCTCCCAGCAGACGCCTGAGACCCGTCAGGTAGGAACCAGCTCCAGATGCCCCCGATCGCGGTGACACAATTCCAGCATGAAGTGGGCAGGGGGCCGACTTCTACCCCTGCTGCTCTCACCGGTCACCTGGCAGGTGTCCCACAGAGCGTCTGCACTGTCATTACACCTCTTCGCTGACATGCCTATGTCGGCAGCTAGACCGTGAGGGGGCTCCTCAAGGGCCCCTTCGTCCCTGTCCCTGAGCCGGTGGCTCCCACTGTCGGTTCAGTGTCGGCGTTGTGGGCACAGAGGCCTAAGTGTCAATCAACCCCGGCCACCAGGTGTGCTGGGCCACCAGGTGTGAACAGAGGTTATGGACACATCTGAGCCAGGGGACTCTAGACCTACGACAGGCAGTGCCCCGTGTCCCGCCTCGGTCTGAAGTGTGACAAGCCCCTGCCAAGTCTCACCTGCGCGTGGCCCCCGGCCGCCAGGGGCCCTGGCATCTGGGGGTCAGAGTGCGGGGGGGGGGGGGGGCACCGACAGAAACTGGCGCACGGTGTGTCACGCGGGAGCATGTGACAGGGCCGTTTCACCTGGACAGGGACGAGTGTGACATGGTGCCATGTCCCCACCCAGAACTCCAGGTCTGACAGGCCCCATGGCTCCACTCTAAGGGCTCCCCTCAGTCCTAAGTGTCCATGAGGTGGGGCGGCCAGCAGAGCAGACCAGGGACAGAAGCCCAGCTGGAACCCACAGCACCTGTGTGCCGGCAGGTCCCTCCCCCCACCCCACCCCCCACAGGAGACCAGAGGTCCCCCCGGGGGGGCAAGCATGGAGCAGCACGCGATGGGCCGGGGCGGGCCGCAGCAGCACTCACTGGGAGGGGAGCCGGGGTGACAGCTGCGCTGTGCCCATGCGCCATCGGCCTCGAAGGCTGGCGTGGGCGAGGGGGCAGACACCTCAGGGGGTGCGTTCTAAAACCCGCGTTCCTTCCCTGACGTGGCGTGAAACTCGCTTTGGATTTGACTCCCCCTTGTCAGACCGCGCCGTCGGACTCTCATCTCGGCTACGACGCGCAGGGCCAGCCGGGGGGCCGTCGGGTCTGCAGGCCGTTTAGTCGCAAACTTGGAGAGGCCCGGAGCCCAAGTCCTCTGCTGGGGCACAGCGGGGGACCCAGGGCCGGGCAGCCGTCACGTCCCCCCTGGTCACGCAGGGTCTTCCCTCGGAAATCCCCGACCACACGGCATCTCCCTCCATCCCAACGGGCTGCTGGAATCTCAGAAACCTCGAGCTGCTACGAGCTGCCTAGTCCTGCCATTACTGCAAGTTTCACGCACCGCGTCCTCCCACGCGCCGCGTCTTCGCACGCACCGCATCTTCCCACGCACCGCGTCCTCGCACGCACCGTGTCCTCCCACGCGCCGCGTCCTCCCACGCACCGCGTCTTCGCACGCAGTTAGACACGGAGGCATTAACCCACGAGGTGTAATGGGTTTCCTTTTGGTAACAGCCGCAATAACAGATCCGGCTAATGGAACCCTACGACGCCCGGGGCTTTGTTTAGGAAAAGGATTGCAAACATCTTCAACTGTGGGGACTTTGGGATAAGTGGGAAGAACACATCAAAGCACTGAGGGGAAGGACGGGGACGCAGAGGGAGGGCAGACGCATCGTAATTGCAGGGTTACCGCGCCGCCCTGCAGGGTGTAATGACGGAGCGCGGCGGGGGCCCGGCCGCAGGCGAGAGCCCTGCCCGCCCGTGCAGCGGCCGGCCACTGGGGGGCAGCCTGCACCAATGTCCACCCGTGCAGCGGCCGGCCACTGGGGGGCAGCCTGCACCAATGTCCACCCGTGCAGCCACCGGCCACTGGGGTCAGCCTGCACCAATGTCCACCCGTGCAGCAGCCGGCCACTGGGGGGCAGCCTGCACCAATGTCCACCCGTGCAGCGGCCGGCCACTGGGGGGCAGCCTGCACCAATGTCCACCCGTGCAGCCACCGGCCACTGGGGTCAGCCTGCACCAATGTCCACCCGTGCAGCAGCCGGCCACTGGGGGGCAGCCTGCACCAATGTCCACCCGTGCAGCCGCCGGCCACTGGGGGGCAGCCTGCACCAAGCAGAGGGCCGGGCCGCGGGGCGAGAGCCCTGCCCACCCGTGCAACAGTGTGGCTGGCCACTGGGGGGCAGCCTGCACCAAGCAGAGCGCCAGAACGCGGGGCCAGAGCCCTCCCTGCCCGTGCAGCGGCGCGGCCAGCCACTGGGGGGCAGCCTGCACCAATGTCCACCCGTGCAGCCGCCGGCCACTGGGGGGCAGCCTGCACCAATGTCCACCCATGCAGCAGCGCAGCCGGCCACTGGGGGGCAGCCTGCACCAAGCAGAGGGCCGGGCCACGCCTGCGCCTGCCGTGCTGGGTGTCACTCTCGTCCTGTCCCGGATTCACTGAGACGCAATGTGCCCGTTAAGGTCCCTTACAAAACGCACTGCAAGCGTGGGGGAGGGGAAGGCAGCAGCTGTGGCAAAGGAAGGCGGAGATCGCCACCACGCTGTGGGCAATGGGACCGGCCCCCCTACCTGTGTATCCGCAGCGCTGGGTGGGGAGTGGCCTCTCCGAGTCACCCGAAAGCCCCCTGGAGGCACTAGGGACGAGCTTCAAGTCCCAGAGGCAGGACTGTGGGTCTGAGGGGAAGTTGGGGACAATGACGTTTCCACTCAGCCTCCTGGGTTCACCCAGAGCACCCTCTCCCCTGCCCCCACCCCGCGTGCTCGCGGCCGACGAGGCCGACCAGATGTCCCGCTTTACACGGGACAGAAAACAGCGGCCCTGTCCCATTTACAAGGGGACATTGGGTCCGCCTCGCCTCACCGGGCTAAACTCAAGGTATCCGCAGGCCGACCAGACGTCCGCCCCGTTGTCTCCGGCCCGATGCTACACGGACGACCCCGTTCTGCGGTGTCGCTCAGACCTACCTGCAGCCGGTGCGTGCAGAGCCGGGGACAGAGCACACGAGCTCACCTGCGTGCTCTCCCGCACACACGCATTACACACGTACGCTGTCCCCAATGGCATCCCCCGCCAGCAATGGGGGGCTGCAGGGAGCCCCAGAGCCCACGTGCCACACACCAGGTACTGCGGGGAGGGGAAATGGCTTAAAATCCTTTAAAATGCAGAAGTGGATGTGAGGGAAACCGTGGGGGGGGGGGTCCCCCGCAGGCCTGGGGCTCTGACCTGAATCCTAAGGGGCTCTGCTGCCCTGATGGGTGGGTGACCTCACCGGAAGTCAGCACACAGGCCCTGGGGTGCAAGGCAAGTGCGGGAACAGCCAGACCCAGCAGGTGCCCGGGGAGGTGTGAACAGGGACAGCGGACCGCGGCCGGGCACGAGGGCCAGGGCTGCCTCTTGGCCGTGGCCCTTGGAGCAGGGGACTGTGCCTCCCCAGGGGATCTGTCACCAGGGGCCGGCGTGGTTAGGGGCGCACGCTTTTACCGCAGGCACAAACTCAACAAGAAAACGTTCTCAGGGCGGGCCCGACGGCCAGCACCAACCAGCACCTGGAACAGTCAAACCAAGAGCGTGAACAGGCGCCAAGAGCTCGGAGAGGGGGACAGGCCGGCCGCACGCTCAACGGGGCTTCCAGGAGGAGAGGGACGCGATCTGAAGACGAGCATCGGCCCTCAGACGCAGGAAACCCTCGGGTAAAACACGTGACCAGGACACCCGCGCTCACGAGCACGGCCATCGGGCAGCACGGCCGCCATCGGGCAGCACGGCCGCCATCGGGCAGCACGGCCGACGCCTGCCCGGCGCAGCGCGGAGCCCCGACCCTGCGCACGTTCTGGGTGACTTCCATGAGTCCAAGGTCAGTGCCGCCGGGGGGCCCCCCGGAAAACCCAACGAGACTGTTAGATACCGCAGGGTGAGAGGTGGCGGGCAGGGCGCAGCTCGCGGACCGCGACCACGGAAATCCGCAACAGACTCTGTCCCCGGGGGTGACGTGCGTGTCCCTGCGGAGACGGCGCGGTCTGGGAAGAGCGTGTGCACCACCGTTGCTTACGCGAGAGCACACGCTTGGTGTCGTTCCCCAGCGTGTCCATCCTGGGCAATCGGTGCCTGAGCAACGACGGTCCCTCTCCTGATAAGCTGCGCCAGTCACCACGGCTCCCGCCACACCACGGCTCTACCCCGATGACGCTGGGACCGGGCGGAGGGGCCCTGGCTCCTAACAGTTTCTGAGCCCCTAACCCCATGGAGGCCCACACGAGGGGACCCCACAGGAGGCGACCCCAGTAGAACGGCGTGTCCGGACAGGGGTGGAGGGCAGCGGTCACCTCCCCAGGAGGCGGCCAGCCCCAGCCTCTTCCTTCGCTGCCTCTCTCTGACCCAAGTGGAGGTGGCCCCAGAGAAACCAACAAGCCCCCGCCAGAACCCCACCCGGCGGCTGCACCCCGCGCCTCCCACGGGGAAGGGGCCATGGAGGCCTGACTGCAGCATCTGCGAGCCCGTCCGCCCTCGTCCGGAGAAGATCGCGGGGGGCCGGCGGCCGGGCTCACGCTCTTCCTGCCCCAGAGCAGGGCTGGGAGCCCCGTGTCCCAGTTCCTGGGTCCTCTGTCCCCCGTGGGCAGCCACATCTGCCCCCCGGACCTGTCTTCCACGGGCCGACCTCACGTGTCACTCTTGCCCTCTTGTGAGTGTCCGGCCACTCGTCCCAGGGATCTTCCAGAAGGAACCGCAGGGCTGTCCCCATCACATCCCAGCTGGTGACCTGTCCCCCACTGCAGGGCTGTGAGCAATGCTGCTGTCCAGGGGAGGCTGTCCCCTGGGGGGACAGGGAGTCTGCAGGCCTGTGAGTCACAGTCTCTGGTCGTCCCTGTCCTGTCCACCTGCACTTACACGGGGGCTGCGCGAAGCGCTCTGCGCGTCCGTCACCAGGCTCCCCGCGTGTCACAGAACCGCGGCGCCGTGATCGAATCAGAGGACTACACCGGGACAACGACACCACTCCAGAGTCACCACCGTCCTTTTTCTGGGTCACAATCACAGAGTCCACGGAGCTGTCAGACCTTCCTGGGAACGCTGATGTTTGGGACCCTCGCTGCGCACTGGGCACGCTCCCACGTCAGACTGTCCTCGCGTCTCGTTTCATTCCCAGGGTCTTGTTAGTGAGGCTTCTGTCATTGTCGGCAACTAACCGATGGCTGGCATGAGGCTCAGGGGAGTTAATTAACTCGAGGGAGGTCACACAGCAACGAACTGCAGCCCTAGCGTTGGAACCACACCTGTCTGTCCCGGGAGCCTGAGCTCTGCCCTCGGCGCCCCGCAGGCCGGGCAGCCCGGTCTCCTCCCGTCGCCCCACCGCACGTTAGGCAGACCCTCTCGCACGCAGCCCCGTGCTGCGCCATCCCGGGCAGCCGGTGCCCGCTGACCGTACGGCAGGAGGTCAGAAGATTGCTGAGTGCCGTGAACACCGCCAGTCGTTCAGGGAGCTCAGAGTTGGGAACTGTGACAACATCAACGCCACGTTCCCGCTCTCAGGGTCAGGACTCACACTGTGTGGGCCTCCGAGTGGCTCCTCCACATCTCATCGCCGGGTGCTTGCTGAGTGACGCGCTGGCGGCGTTGGGCTCAAAGCTGATGACAGATCTTCACCATCTGTGGCGCCACTTCTCTGGGTGCAGCCTCACTGACACAGTCACAGCCGGTCTCATTTTAAACAGGACAGAAAACCACGGTCCTGTCCCGTTCCAAACAGTACGTAGGGTCAGCCTAGTCTCACTAGGCTAAATTCAAGGTGTCAGTAGGCTGACCACGGGCACCACGTGAAACGGGACAGCACCGTGGTTTTCTGTCCATTTAAAACAGGACGTCTGGTCAGCCTACCAGTTAGGGATTTGCAGCTCCTCCTGGACGACTGAAGTTTCAGAGAATTCTCGGAGAGTAAAACAGCCGCAATGAGAGTGAGTTCGATGAGACGGCTGCTGGGAGCTTCGGAGAAGGCTGTGTGCCAGGGGTGGCGGCCCCTGTAGGAGTGTCACGTGTGACAGGTTTGTCCTGTTTACAGCAACTTGGGCACAGCCAGAAAAGACAGGCTTACCCAGCCTGCGGGGACGGGGGACAGCCTTACGAGATGTCGCTAACGTGACAAACGACGGGCTCCGACGGCAGAGGCCTCAACCAGCTAGAACCCTCGACTGAAACCACAAGACGAAGTTAAACAGAGACCTATGTCAGGGCCTGCACTTAGGTTCCAAAAATCAATCGCACAAGCACCGGGCAGGGAAAACCCGGATTTACAGCCCATCGTGGGGAAAGGGCACGGGGGCTGGTGGGGGAAGTTCCGGCAGACCACGGGCTCCACGTGCAGATGCTGCGGGAAGGACCCCTGTCCCGTCCGACATTCGTAGGGGAAGAACTCACCGATCAGGATGAGTCATGGCCGCCCCGGCTCGGGCTGGCCCCGGGATAACTGGAGGTCTGTGTTCGATTCGGGGGCCACGCTTCAGGTTGGAGACACCAGAGAGGACTTCTGCGTGTCTGGTGGGGACTGAGGCATCCTAAGCCTAAGAAGGAAGGCCCCTCGGCCGGTCCCCGTCAGCGGGACGTGGGCTCTGAGCCTGCTTAAGCGTCAGGAGCTGCCGGGGAGCTCTGTAAGCCTCACATCCAGAATGACCCTGATTCAGGTGTGCCGTGGAGTCGGGACATCGGATTTCTTACAGAATTCCGCGTGCTGCTGGTGAAGAACCAGGACCTGGAGTCACTGACCTACGAGGAAAGTCTGAACTCCTCAGCCAGGCTTTCCAAGGAGCGTACCTGGCTGTACACGACCCGTCCTACTTGCCACCTGTTGAAGCTCGGGTTGTGCACCCCCCACCCCCGATACGCTGAAGCCCTGACCCCCAGTCTGTGGGAATGAACACACCTCAATAGGCTCTTTGCAGACGCCATCACACTCCTGGGGGGTGGGTCCAACCCGCCATGGCTGCTGCCCTTATGAGAAGGGCGAACAGCCGTGGGGAGGTGGCTGCCTTGTGATGACACAGAGGGAAGGGGAACAGAGAGGCTGGAGTGACGCCGACGAGCCAACGGGCCTGGGGCCAGCAGAAGGCGGAGGGACCGGTCCTGGCCTAGACGTCCGGAGGGAGCCTGGCTCTGCCGATGCCTTGACCATAGACCTCCGGCCTCGAGCACTGTGGGAGCGTGAACTGCGGTTGCTTGAGCCCCCGGCTGGTGGCCCTGTGATACAACAGGCCTAGGGAACTAATGCACCCCTCTACGTGGTTCACCCCGCAACACTGCACTTGTCTTGGCCGCCGGCCTTCACCCACGGGGTTCTCTCAGCCTCCCCAGCCCCCACGCGCCTGAGGCCTAGTGACCCCCTACCTTCCTGCTCAGACGCCTTCCTGCTAGACCACGCAGACGGCCGCCACCGGAAGACCTCCCCGCACCGCCACCACGTGGGGGTGGAGCCCCCGCATGTGGGGCTCTCTGTGTGGGAACAAGTCACCCTGTCCTAGCCAAGACAGGCCGGTCTTGGCATCCCTACTGTCACCTGGGACACGCCGGAGAACAGACTCCGTGGCCACAACCAAACAGGTAGCACGGTGCTACACGCCGCAGTCCGTAAACACACCTGATCTGCCTGGCACAGCGTGAGGAGGTGCATGCCCCCAGAGGAGACCCCTAGGGAGAGAATCGGCCTCTCCACACACTGACCATCCGTCAGCTGGACAAGGATGCAGCGTGGTGTGTGCAGTTCCAGAACCCAAAGGAACACAGAGAAGCAAACTGAACTCCCTCTCCGTTCAGGAAGCCCGAGAACCGCCCCAGCCTGCTGGGAACGACGACGAGCTTTCTGGGCTGGGAAGCATAACGCAGGAAGAGGTGACTTCTGGCCACAGCTCCCTGGTTTGGATTTATAAGCTGGAGCTTAGTAGAGAGTTCCAGAATGATGACATAAATTTGGGAGACACTTGTATAAGCCTTGTGCTTAAACACTGAGACTGGGTGAAACCAGCGAGAGGAACCGTCTGTGCCGAGGAGAGAGAAAACATTGATCAGAGGACAGGGTGGTGGGCGGGCCTTCCGGTGTGGCGTGGTGGGCGGGCCTTCCGGTGTGGCGTGGTGGGCGGGCCTTCCGGTGTGGCGTGGTGGGCGGGCCTTCCGGTGTGGCGTGGTGGGCGGGCCTGACAACCAGTGCGTGCAGGGGTGCAGGAGGCCGGGAGGAGAGGGCAGGGCAGCCCAGCCAAACACTGCACGCATCACCCCCACCCTTGTCTGGGGCTCTTCTCAAAAGCCACCTGATGAAAGATGACTTCCCAAGTCACAGCACAGCTGCCTGCCGCCATGGGCACCCCCGGGCCCTGCGCCTGCCCCACCGCCCCACGCAGACCTGCTGCTGGCACCTCTCACGCTCACTGTCACTGTCCTCTTTCCCATAGGAGCTCCTGGGGGACGAGGGCTGTGTCAGTCCACAGCCTCCAGAAGAGTGCCGGACAGCAGGGCGAGCGACGCGTGTGCGGTGCCAGTGCAAGCGTGCTGGCTAATCTGCAGGGGGACGCTCCCCTCGGAGCTGCCAGAATTCTGGGGTTTTGCTTGCTGAAAGTTACTTTTGTCAGCACCTTCGAGAAAAACGGTGGAGATCACGATACTTTCTCCCACACTTGGACTTGCACTGACGTTTAACCACAACGGTCAGTGTCGCAATGTTCACTTGTTCATGAACTCATCCCATGAGCAGTGACGGAGCCCCGCCGTGAGCCCGCCAATGCCCGTCCGTGCTGGGGACATCAAGGGGAAACCAAAGCAGGACCGCTCCTGCCCTCCGGCAGCTTCTAGTCCAGGGGACTACCTGCAAGTCACCAAAATGCCTTTAAATCACAAATTTTCCCCTGTGTTTTGCAGCCGCAGCACAGGGCACTCTGAGGGACATCCTTACTGTGGAGTCCTTTCTGAAGAGGTGGCATTCAGCCTGAAACCTGAAGGAGGGCGGGAGCCTGGCCCCTGGGGAGACCCGAGTGTGCGTGCGTGTGCCCGGGGAGGGCTCATGTCCAGGTCACCGTGCGGGTCCGGCCGGGACTCTGCTCCTCTGGGAGTTTGCTACAAAATCAACCACAGCCACCTTCTCCGTGTAAAAATAGCATCTCCCTCTGCTTACGTGTCGGGTTGCTCAGCAACCTGGGGGTTTTTTTCCCTGTTTTTTTTTTTAAATCTCCTTGTACACTAATTTTTCATCGACCTTTGGGTAATTAGTCTGGAAGGGCTGATTGGCCAGGGCAGTCTGATAAGTCACGCTGGCGAGGACTGTGATGTCACCTCCGTGGAACCCAGGGGCCTTCCTGCCCCAGCTCCAGGGGGAAAAGTGAAGGAGAGCACAGAGAGGTCTTCAGAGACACTTGGGGGTCTTTCTAGCTGTCACTCAAGAGTAAAGACATCTGATGCCTCCCCCCTTCTCTCTCTCCACACCCCCCATGCCCACACACACCTATTGGAAAGGAGGAGAGACCCAAGCTGAAGATCTTCCATCCAAACCCAGTGAGCACTGGTTAGTAACACCAACATAGGTTACAGGACAAATCGGTGACCAAGTTTAGTCCTCTTCTCAAGTTCCATTCTCAAGGCCAAGTTCAGTCGTCAATCTGATAGGCAAACCTGCAAATGTCTCCTTTACTCAGCACACTTTGCACACACGCGGTCGGTTCCTGGCCAACACGGTGGCTATTGCATGGGGTAAAAGACATGGTCACCCTGCGCTACCCAGAAGACTGACAACAGGATCTGGTGGAAGTTCTGAGCAAGTTAATGAACAAATCAGACCTGATTGCTCTTAGTGACACAGCCGTTCTGTTGTGGGTCCCTGTCATTATGCATGGTCAATAGTGGCAGTGGGAAGCCTCGGATGTGTGAGGTCTAGAATGTTCTGAGCCCCAGCCTGTTCCACATCTGTGTACGTGCTGAATTGTCACCCCAATTAGTGATGAACAGGTTCTGATGGTCCCACAAGGGGAAGCATCTCCCAGCCGGAAGTGCCTGCTGCACAAGGCAACGGGCACGCTGTTCCCCAAATGCCGGCTGAGCCAGCTGGTGCCCCAAGAGCGAGCAGACCTCCCGCCGGGCAGCAGAGGATGGCTCTTCTGGTGTCCGCTGTTCCTAACTCCATACAGGGCGTCGCTTCGAACTCACTTTGCAGAGTTCTTCGTCTAAAACACAGCAGGCGAGCACGTCTCCCGTGTGTTTTATGGCTTCCAGGGACTCCTGCGCAGAGCAAAGCCCACAGTCCTCAGCGGAGCTGCAGGCCCTGCAGGGCCTCCTCCCACCTCGCCCCTTCTGTGTGCCCTTACCCAGCGCACGATGGCCCAGCGTCCCCAACGCCCCTGCGGCTCCGGGCAGCTACGTCTGCACTCCGCTGGGCCTGCAGCGCTCTCCCAGCTCACTCAGCAACTCTTCACGATTCGAGTTAGAGATCCCTCCGCTGGGGCCGCCCCTTCTCGGTAACCGACTTCCGTTTCCACCTCCCTGCCACACGGTGAGGTCCCCCACGGTGGAAGAGTTCTCTTTGTCCCCCTACTGCGCACAGTAACGTGTCCAGAAGGCGCTGCCGATGCCCCAGTCGGCGCGCACGGCACTCGGGCTCATCTGCAGACGTGCAGAGAGGAGAAAAACTCCAGGCTCCCGGGGACGTTCACCAAGGCAATGCTCTGCCTTCCGGCTTGTTTTCACACTGTACGTGCGCCCCTTTCGTGGTCTAGTTAGTGCCAGACTGTCCACATTTTGGTGCTTTTCTAAAAGTTGTGCTGTTTGAAATGGCCCCCGAGTCCAGCGCTGACGTGCTGTTCTCGTTCTTCACGGAGGACACGTGTGTGCTGCAGAAGCTCCATTCAGGAATGAGCTGCCGCATGGTGGGCCAGGGTTCAGGGATAACCGGTCAGCCCAGGCGTCAGCCCAGGCGTCAGCCCAGGCGTCAGCTGAGATGGCTCTTGGTAGAAACGCGTACACGATGACGTTACTCTGTGACAGGAAGCCTGCAGGATCCCAGGCCTGTAGGTCCCCCAGGCAGAGGTTCAGGGCTCACTAAATCGATGCTCGTGGTGGCTTTGCAGAACCACGGTTAACAGTGAGGACTTACTAGTGTGGCTGTGTGTGGGAGGGATGGACATACACGTGCACGTGGACACACAGCCACGTACACACACGTCTGTGGGCATGAGCGAGTACAAAACATGGAGGGGAGGTTATGACACAGGGCTGGGGTCCTGGTTCCCCAAAAGGACACTCTTAGGACGCCGAGATTACAGAGTGAAACACACCTCCGGAGACGGGAGGTGGAAGCAGGGAGAACAGCATCGCGTCCGCTCAGGAGAAGGCGGGCGCGGGAGGTGCAGTCTGACGCGGCCGTGGCTGCCGGCTTCGCGGTGTCTGTCCGGTGACCCCGACTCCCTCGGGCCTGCGAGAGTCCCAGCACCCCAGGGCTCCTTCTTACGCAGCTGGGCGGTCATGCTGTTCCAACGATGTCAGCGTTCCAAAGAGGGTAAGCGTCACTGGTTATTTTTCTCCAATAGTTGACATTAACAGACTTCAAGGGCAAATGCTGTGAGTGGGACACCCACCCCCTATGTACACGGCCCTTTGGGTCTGCAGTACGGGAGAAAGGAAAAAAGGGACGTTTTTCCAACTGTCAACATTTTGCATCAGTGTTATCATACAGCTTTGGGGTTCCCATAGCAACATGTTCCATCGCCTAGGTGACAATGATCTCATGATGTCATCAATGAGCTAAACTCAGGAAACAAACAGACCTTTCCCCTCGGGTGCCCTCTCGGCTCCAAGTTGCCGCCCACGCCTTAGAGGGTCCCTCGTCCAAGTGCAGCTTCGTGCAGAGTGACGAGGACGCCGCTTCAACAGGATCCCCGGGTTCTGCCTGTGCAAGTCTCTTCCGCCTTCCAGAGCTTTTGGCACTGGCCAGGTCGCCCCTCTGTTGTCCCGGGGAGGTTTCTGCACCGCAGAACGCGCGTCGATCCAAGATACGTGAGACACGCAGCCGCCGGGCACAGGCGTCAAGGGAGAGGGTGAAAGGGCCAAAGGCCCGTGACTGTCACCAACTCAGCCACCGGCAGCCGCCCAGGGACAGCCGATGAGATGGGTGAACGGCCGAGGCCAGTTTTGTTTCCCTCCAACCAGCCGAGGGCTCCCGTGCAGGGGACGCGCCCACCGCGGTGCACTCTGCAGCGTGGCCGTAGGTGTCCACGGGGAGGGCGTCACCGCGGGCCCGTGCGCTGACGAGACAGACAGGTGGGTGCGAGGTCGCCTGACGTGCCTTTCAGACCGGGAATGGGGATGCCGTTCCCCGGGACCTCTCACAACGGGGCTGTGTGCTACCAGCTGTGCTACAGGAAGCTTCCAGAGCAAAAGTGCGGTTCAGAGCGGAGAGTGTCACTCAGCTGCTCCAAGGCACAGAAACCCGGGCCTGATGCACATTTTGCTTCCAAAACAATCAGCTGTCACTTAGGCCCTCTGGGATTCACCCAAAGGCGGTTCTCCGCGAACAGCAAGGGCTCCAACTTGACAACTGCAGCGTGGGTCCCAAACCAGCTTCCTGTGGCCACCTCAGCGCTGGCACGTGGCTGGAGGGGTGGCGGCCCGGCTGGCACGAGGAGGCCTGGGCCCCGGCCTGGACGAGCACAGGCTGAGGGGTCCCCCCGCTGCAAACCGGGGGGACGGGAACACAAGCTGACGTTTAAGGACTACGGTAATGATACGGCGAGAGACGACTTGGAGAAAGACAAGGAAACACAGCGAAGCCCTAACACTCCATGCCGAGCGCACGCTCCCTGCGGGAGGGCTGTCCCACGCCCGCCGTCACCTGTCCCCGTGTCCCCGGTCGGCCGTGTTCTCTCGGCACCAGGGAGGCGAGGCCCCACCTCCCTGCAGACCGGCCCCCAAAAGCTCCGGGCCCTGAGCCCCCCACAGTGCTGCACATAAGCCCAGGCGACACGACCCTGTCACAGACCCCAGGGCCCCACGTGCTCTGCCCTTACCTTCCTAGAAGCCAAGCGGGCGGCCCCCAGCCCAGGCCACAGCACGAGCACACGTCAGAGCCGCCCTGCTTTCCCCTTCTTCCCAGCACCACGCAGGGCTCTCAAATCTAGAAGCGTCTTTGACATCGGGGTGGTCACTGTCCCATTTTCGGTGGTGCGTCCCCAACAATTCCAACTCGGAGGCAGCCCTGCAGCTGCAGTGTGAGGCCTCTGGGGAATGGCACTGGGATCTGAAGGCGGCCCCAGCACTGCTCGACCAGCCACCTCGCGAGGGCCACTTACCGGTCGTTACCTAAGAGGTAGCAGTGACCAGCGACGAATAGCCACTTTCGCACAAGGTGGCCGTGTTAGCATCGCTTTCACTGTCCTTAAAGTGTCGTGACAACTGTCCGAACTTCTGCCAGTCCCTCACGTGTCTGTAGATCCGAACACATTTCTGGAAACCGTGTCACAACAGAAAGGGAAGACGTCCGTCAGCGGCATGACACGCCGTGACCGTGGGGACAGCAGGACCAAACGTGGCCGGCTACCCGTTCCATGACACCACCGCAGCCAACGCTGACGACAAAGGGGACAAACAGCCGCTGGGTGAAGGGACTGTAAAAACCAAACCAACAGGAGAAAAGAGCAGGCTGCTTCCGTCGGGTGGACTCTGCCCCTTCTCTGTGGTTGTCACCCTGGGTAGCCCTGGACCTGCTCTGTGCGTGGCGGGCCGGCCACGCTGTCACGATGCCCGATCCCAGCACCGCGCTCTCTGTGAACGACAGTGTCCCCTTCTGTTTCCTCGTGACCTTCAGTGAGTCACGGCTGTCGTGCAGGTGCCCGGATGGGGGGATGATCCCAGGTGCGGCGGAACATCCCGTAAAAAGGAGTCGAACCGGCTGAGTTCAGTGCTTCACGGGAGAAGTCTTGGGGGTCGGGGGGGTTCCACATTGGTTGACTCAGCAGCTCAAAAATGTCACCTCTGCCGGGATTCCTTCCACGGCCGTAAGACGGCGGCAGGGGCGACAGCACCACGCCCAGCCGGGGACCGGGGAGGTGGTGCCCCCCGCCACGCCCCTCGTTTCACGTTGGGAGCAACTCTTCCCAGCAGCCGTCTCCTGTCCCAGAGGCCGGCCTGGGTCCCGTGGCTCACGCTGGACGGTGGCTCACAGGGGTGACTGAGTGACAACACCTGGCTCCCGTCAATTATGAGTCAGCCCAGGAGACATCCACGGCCCCAGGACACACAGGAGGTAAAACGCGGGCACGCTGGACACGCCGGCGGCCAAGGAGCAGGGCGATGTCTGGGAAGTGTCCGCCCGCAGCGCGGCGCCATCGCCCGCCTGAGGGAGGGACGCCCGTGCTCGGTTCTGCGCCAGAACCGGGCGAACCTGGGAGCCAGACGTCGGCCCCTCCGTGTGCGCTAAGAAGGGGGACTGACGGAATAAAATAAAGGCAGCAAAGCCAGCCACAGGTCTGGGTGTCGTTCCAAGGGGCCGTGGGAAGTGGGTGCGCATGCACGTACAGGCCCAGCGGGACATCCAGGCCAGTCTGTCCCATCTTCCCGTCTCAGCGCCACCGCCCCTCCCCCCTGCCGAGCCCAGCTCAAACGTGCGTCATGCTCTGGACCCCAGAAGCAAGAGACACGCGCGTCTCAGACGCCTGTCCCCGCCGGCTTGTGTGCTCCTGCTGAGCCCCCTGAGCATCGGGGCCCAGGCCAGGGGCCAGCCTCCTGTCCCTCCTGCTGTCCAGCCTCCTGCTGTCCAGCCTCCTCCCCAGCCTCCTCCAGCAAACGCTGCATCAACGCAGAGCGCCCACTGAGATCAGTCCGCTTAGCGCGCCACAAAGGCAAACTATTCTGCAATTCGACCATCCCCGCTGGTGCAAGGAAATGCAGAGGGAGCCCACCCAGTGCCACATGCCAGAAGCTGTAGAAATGTGTAACCGCCACGGTCTCATCACGTGTAGACTTTTCTAGAAAGCTGGATCAAACGTGGATGGATGAGTGGTTTCAGGTTCACAGCAAACCCGAGCGGGAAGTAGAGTTCTCACCTGTGCCCTGCCCCCCACCCGCCCCCAGACAGTGTGGCAACGTGCAGAATTAAAAGGCCGCAGACACGGTCAGATGTTAAAGAGCGAGTGGAGCGCTTTGGCCTACGTTCGGTCAGCACACGCCTCC
This sequence comes from Lyroderma lyra, assembly GCA_004026885.1. Lineage (NCBI taxonomy): Eukaryota > Metazoa > Chordata > Mammalia > Chiroptera > Megadermatidae > Lyroderma > Lyroderma lyra. The sequence goes on along the minus strand of PVJL010009715.1, from coordinate 13,685 downwards.
GGCCACCCGCAGTGCCCCCTGAATGAGATTTAACATCATAGATCCCAGCCCCGCCGGCAGGAGGGGGACCAGAGCTCTTCCCGAGCCGTGATCATTTCCGTGGCCAGCAGGTAGTGGACGCAACGTCTGTGTCACAGAAGCGCCCGAGTGACGAGCAGACCCCGCACTTGGGCAGCTCGCGCCTGAAGGCAGACCGCACCGTGCCGTGTCTGTGTGTGCCCCGGGAGCGAGCACAGAGCCGGTCCGTTTCCACCTCCAGGCCCGTGCGGCTCTGCTCTCGGATGGCAGGAACCCTGGAACACGCCGCCCCGGGAGCGTCAGCGTGGGCACCTGGGACGCGCCAGCACTGACGAGGGCCCCGGCCTCGCGCCTGGCCTCCGCGGAGTCTCTGCAACGTTGGGACCCGTGAAGGGGAGCTGCCCTGCACGGCCGACGGGGATCCGCGTGCGCAGCGGCGGGAGCGCCACCTCTGGGACGTGCTGCGTACCCACAGGCAGGGGCCAGCGTCTGGGCTCACACACGGCTCCACTCCGATGGCCATGGGCGGCAGGGAGTGCCTGACCCTTCCACGACCTCCCGTCTGAATGACGACACTTGGCTCTTCTCGGTGGCTTTGTCAGGAAGCATAGCTGGCTCGATGCCTCCCTGACTGACCAGGTTCTTTGGGTGGAGGACAGACAGACAGACCCCGGTCAGTGTCCCCGTGTCCCCGTACGGAGATGTGCACTCAGGTAGGACACGAATCCACGCACCACGTCCTGGGGACCGCAGGCACCTTGCGTGGCCCGCGGCCTACCTGCGGGGCAGTGGCCAAGCCCGCGCCCGCCCAGGTGTGTCACTGTGAACGTCCCGCCGACCCCGCTGCTCCAGCACCACGGACTCTCTGTGCCCCAGCCGGGGGTCTGCAGCTGCGTCTGTGAGGCCGGGGTAGCTGGGGCCGGCGTCCGGGCCCCCTGCGGTGCATCACACCCACACCCCCTCCTCTTCCTCCTCCTCCTCCTCTTCACAGCCCTTGGTGACGTGCAAGCCCCTCCTGCCCGGCGGGCCGTGCAGAAACCCCCTGCCGTCCGCACTTGCCAACCCCGACGACCCGCCCCGACCCACCTGCACAGCCCGCCCCCCTTCAGAACCGGAACCGGTCGTGGCTGCTGAGCCTGATCTCGCCCAGGTTCCCTGAACTTGACTGTGCAGATGAAAGCAGACGATACTGAAGAGAAGCCCCGCCCGGCCCAGCAATCACTGTCGGACCCTCGTGACAATGAGGGTATCTTCCTGGTGACACCTCCACACTCCTCAGAGTCTCTGGTGGCTTGGGCAGGTTTGGCTGATATCGTCAGCCCATCGCCCCAGGCAGGAGGAACCAAGTGGCCCAGCCCCACCGTCCGCTGCGGGGTCTACCGAGCGGCCAGGCCTTCCTCCGTCGTCAGCTTCTCTCGGACCCCAGGGTGCCAGCACGAGGGAGACACACACGAAGTGACCACGTAGCCAGTCTGCATGTCCGAGGAAGCAAGACGGTAACTAAAACGTGTGCGCACAGTCCTTCAGGAAGGGACCCATCTTCTTTAGAAACAAACAAACAAACAAACAACTAAGACACTCTTGCTCTCCACTGGTCACCCAATGGCCCCGATTTCCAAACCAGCACAACCCCGCCGGGGTGGCGGGGTGGCAACGGCAGGGTTCCCCCGAAGCTGCTGAGACCACTCCCCCGAGTCGGAAAGGGAGGGCCGTGAGGACGGCCTCGTGGAGAGCTGGGCCGTTGTGCCCACAGCCCGGCCAAGTCTTCCCGGACGGACGACAGAAACGGTCACTGGTTCTGCGCAGATGGTCGACCAACTGTCCACGCCGCGAGCCACGCCTCAGGTGCCCAGACTGTTGGAGGAGGGTCCCGGGGACCTCTAGTCCGAACACGAGGCCTTCCCTCGCCCACCTTTGTGGCTCCCAGAGGTAAGGCAGATGTTGCAGGAGGCAAGGTCGCTCCGAGAGGGAGCCAAGCAGACACAGAAGACCGGGGGACCGTCACCAAAGCCCAGCGGCGTGGCAGCACACGCGGAGCACGCAAGCAAAGCCTGCTTTTACCGCCAACTACGGCATTACGAGCCAGCTCCTTCCTTTCCTGTTGCTGGGAAAAGGCATCACCCCCAAGTGTCTGCTTTCATCCAGGTACCTCCCAACCCGTGCTGAGCACAGCGTTCCCTTGGAACGGGCTTTCCGAAGAGGGGGCAGCTTCTCGTGACAAACGCCAGGAGAACTAACGTGCTTCCAGGCATTGCGGCGACCACATCGTGGCGCGTGGAAAAGCCCTGACGAAGAAATGCGCACGGGCTGGGGCCCAACGTGACTCCAGAGTGGCCCGGAGCCGGTGGCATCTTAGTCCTGCGGCAGCCAGGACAGCTCCAGCCTCCGTCAGGAGATCGAGGACGGCTGGAGGTCCTCGTCCTTCGTATAAGGCCTTTTTCTAACAAGATGGCAGTCACCAGATGGGACGCTTCTAGAAAAATCATCTTTGCGTACGTGCAAAGAGGGTCAGGAAACCATTCCATAATGTGGGTTTTTCACTGCAATCCACTACTAGCTCATAGTGAACAGCTTTAAAAACAAAGATAATTGCGTACATTTACCCAGGAATTTGTAGTGTTTCCTTTTTCAGAGAAAACACGATGCTAGCTACGCTTGCAGGTGAGTTTCACTTCCTGGACTCCAGTTGTAGGAAGGGTGAGACCCCGGAAACGTAGCGAGCTCTGGATGCAGGGCGCGCTGCCACGTGAGGAGCGCCCGCTGGTGGAAGGCTGTCACTCGCTCGCCATACTCTCAGCCAGTCAAGTGCGCAAGGCCTTGTGTGACCCCGGAGCCCACAGCAGCCTGTCCCTCAGCGGGCGTTCAGAGGCCCGTGCACTTCCTGCAAGGGAGACCCCAGAAGCAGAGCATCGAGGCCCTTTCTGCCACAGCCTATGATTCTGTTTGGGAGACATCACAAATACGTGCGATACCTAAGAGAACCCGGGTTGGGGGTGCCAAGCGCCCTGTTGGCAGTAGAAGGTGCTCTAGGCTTGCAGAGGCGAGAAGGACTCACAGCGAGTGTTGTGGGGCGCTGGTCCGGACCCGACGCCCTGAGCTTCAGGATCTCGCTACAGGCAGAGACGTGGGGCACTGTTCCCTACAGAGGGGACCCGGAAGCAGAAGTGACAACGAGCGTGACACGGTCTGCGTGTCTTTTGGTGGCAGAGGGCATCCTAGGACATGCCCCTTCATTCACATGTGAGAGGAATCAGGACACAAGTAACACTTACTGGACCCCTGACCACGAGGCCAGGGAGGGGATGCAGGGCGAGGCGACAGTGCAGATGCGAGTTCACTGTTACCCAGATGCGGGGGCTGAGAGGGGAGGCCAAAGCTGAGGACAGAGTCATGGCCCAGCATGCTGGCAGCTGTGGTCCCGACACAGAACTTTCTGGACATTCCTGTCATCGCAGCCATCGAGACGAGTGCTGTGAGCAGCAACCCGCACCGCCGTGGCCACACGGACAGACCTTCCCTCTGCTGGGACACTTGCCTGCAACCGCTGGGGACTGCCACTCGGCACACTTTGACATGTTTTCAGGGTTGCCGACGCTGAGTGCGTTGGGTGGTGTCAGGGGACGTGGAGGGCGAGTTTCCACGGCCCCTCCGAGGGGCGGGAAGGGGGCCCTCAGGAAGCTCAGTTCGTACAATAACTACCGACCTGCATCCAGGTAGCCCGAGAGGCGGCAGCCTTCCTGGCACGTGCGCGTCCTCGGCCTTCTCACAGCCACGACACGCCCTGCTGCTCACGCCCCATCTCAGCAGGTACGGCAGACATGTGAACGCCTATTTGGGGGTGCCCTGGAGCTGGGGACAGGGCTGGGCAGCAAAGTCTCCCTGATGGAAAACGCACAGGCTGATCCACCCGCAGCCGAAACGAACTGTGACCCAAATCTCATGCCTTCTACAAAACTTAACTCAAAACGGACCACGAACTTAAATGTTAAACGTAAAACTTTTAGGGGGAAAAAATAACAAGGGAAAAATCTTGGGAACCCAGGGCTAAGCCCAGAGGTCGTAGACGTGATACCGAAAACATGATGTATGAAAGAGAAACGCGATCCAACAGACCTCGTCCAGATTAAAAACATGTGCCGAGCAGGAGAGGGCGGGAAGCCAAAACCAGGAGTGGGGGAGCGGCTGGCAGACACAGGTCTCGTGTCCGGAATCCACAATGAACGCTCCAACGCCAACAGCAAAAACGACGAGTGACCCGGTTAGAAAACCGACGAAAGGCACCGACGGTGCAGACACCAGGCGGCGGAGTAATCACTGCGCCTGGCCGTTTGGCTAAAATCACCACCAAGCTGCAGAAGGACGATGGAGAGCCACCGGAAGTCCGGCTGAACGTGTGTTACCCCGAGGAGATAAGCAGCAGCCACACCGTGACGGGCAGGAGGGGCGGAGACGCCAAACGGGACGGCCCGGACCTCTGCACCGCTGGGGAATCAGGAAGGACATCTCCCCTGTGGAGGCCCCCCCAGAGGAGCAGGGACCCCAGCCCCACACCGGGCCCCCCAGCCCGGAGCCGGGTGCTGGAAAGAGGAGCCCCACAACATCTGGCTGTGAAAACCAGCGGGGATTCCAACCGTCGTCCATCATGTTGGGACAGAAGGTGGCGGGACACCCAGGTGGCCTCTTAAAGGGGCCGCACGCAGATGCGCTTGCTCGTGGGTACTCACCTGGGACTCCAGCAAAGGGACAGGGACTTGGGGACATTGGAGGCAGACGGGGTGTGGGGGTGCAGGCAGAGGTGTGTGGCTTCGGGGGGAGAGATGGAGGACAGTCTCCATCTCCCTGGGCGAAGTCCTCCTCCCATGCAGCCCACAGCGGGTGCCAGTAGTCCCGTGTTGGTCCCGCCCCCTCATGGCCAAATCTGAATCTGATTGGTCTGGTGAGCTCCGCTGATCCACCCTGTGGACTCACTGAGACCCCGCCCCACCGAACGCCTGGAATGCGGGAGGCCCTTTCTCTGCAAGCGGCCAGCCCCTCCTGAACTGCAATCTTTCTTGGAAAACTGTGGGAGTCTGTGGGCCCCAAGCAGGTGGCAACTGGCCTGGTTGTGCTCTGAGACTTGGGCTGAGTAGCTTTAGGCTCAGCCCCGGCACCAAACCAGGATTTACGTGAACCTGCTGACCATGACTCTCCACTCCAGCGACTCCCTGAGACCCTGCCCACCCTGCCTGAGTACCGCACGGGCCTTTATCTGTGGCTGAACCTTGAGGGAGCCGGCAGGTGGCAGCAGGCCTCAGGTCTCCTGGCTTTTTGCAGAGCTGCCCCAGGTCCAGTACTGGTGCCAACCATTTCTGGTTCCCAGTGTGGCCTCTCCCACATGCCTCCTGGTTTAGCACAGGCAGCAAAGAATCGTGGATTATGCCTACCAGGTAGTCCCCAGCCTGTTACAGGCAGTGGCTGACAATGGTCTTCACCGGAGCCCCTCCCAAGAGGCTCCAGAACCAACATAATTGAAGGTTAGCTTCAGACCACAGCAGAGAGCTTCCCAATTAGTCCCACAAGCAGCACACACAAACGGAGGTCTCGGCCGGCACCAGAGCCCAATGGGGAGAATCTCACTCCATGTTGTAAGCCCCCTGCACAGCAGCCTGTGAGCTGTGGACTTGGCCAAGCCCCACAGCCAGTCAGCCTGAGAGTCGATCCCACCCACTGGCATGCCAATAGCAATCAAGGCTCAACTATAAAAGAAAGGCACACTCACCCCACACAAGGAACGCTCTCAGAGCACCCGGAGCAGGTGACCAGGGAGACTATGCCAGGGCCCCACAGGACACCTACTACATAAAGCCAACCCAGCAAGACTGAGAGACATAGCAGATCTACCTAATACATAGAATCAAACAGAGAGGTGGCCAAAATGAGGAAACAAAGAAATACATCCCAAATGAAGAACAGGAGAAAACTCCAAAAGAAGAAGTAAACAAAATGGAGGCAAGCAACCTACCAGATACAGAGTTCAAAACAATGGTTATGAGGATGTTCAAGGAACTTAGTGAGAAAACGAAGAGATAGCAAGCATATAAAGGAGCATAGAAGCCATTTTAAAAAAGGCCAGTCAGAAATAAATAATACAATAACTGAAATGAAGAATGCACTAGAAGGAATCACCAGCAGACCAGAAGCAAAGGATCAAATCAGCGATTTGGAAGACAAGGTAATAGAAAACACCCACTCACAACAGGAAAAAAAAAAATTCCAAAAAAAAAAAATATATTTTAAGAGACCTCTGGGACAACATCAAGCATAACATTTGCAGATAGAGCAAGAGATTGAGAGCCTATTTGAAGAAATAATGACTGAAAAATTCCCAAACCCGGCAAAGAAAATAGACATACAAGCCCAGGAAGCTCAGAGAGTCCCAAACAAGATGAACCTAAATAGGCCCACACCAAGACACACCATAATTAAAATGGCAAAGGTTGAAGACAAAAGAATCCTAAAATCTCAACAGAAACTGCAGGATGGAGGGACTGGCACAAGCGATTACTTCAAAAGACTGACAACCAGTATTACTCTACCCAGCAAGGCTATCATTTAAAATCGAAGGACAGATAAAGAGCTTCCCAGACAAGAAAAAGCCACAGGAGCTCATCACCACCAAACCAGTACTACGAGGAGTGTTGAGAAACTTCTTTAAGATGGGGAAAAAAAAAAAAGCAAAGTTAGATGGAGTGTGATTTCACATATATGTGGAACCTAAAGAAGAAAATAAACAAAACAAAACAAACGTTTTGATGGTTGCCAGAGGGGAGGGGGTTTGGTGGATGAAAACGGGGAAGGGATTAAGGAATACAACTTGGTTGTCACACAGCAGTCATAAGGCTGCAGGGTACAGTACAGGGAATACAGTCAGTAACATTGTAATAACTGTATGAGGACTAGATTTGTCGGGGTGACAGATGGGAGGGGTTGGGGCCAGGGCAAAAAGGTAAAGGAATTAAGAAATACAAATTGGTGGTTACAAAACAGTCATGGGGATGGACAGCACAGCCTAGGGAATGATACGGTAATAACTGCTAGTGCCAGGTGGGTACTGGACTAGTCGGGGGATCGCTTGTTAAAGTACATAAATGTCTAACCACTGTGCTGTACCCCTAAAATTAATATAAAATTATATTGACTGTATAGTCGACAATATTGTGATAGCAGTGTCAGCTGCTGGACGTACCATGGAGACCACTTCTTTAGGCACATAAATGTTGAGTAACTATGGTGCACCCCTGAAACTAAGATAATGTTGTATATTAGCCATATTTTTAATAAGATTATTTTTTTAAAGAAGATATACGGATGGCACATAAACCCATGAAATGTGGTCAACATCATTAACCACTAGGGAAATGCAAATTAAAAACCGTGAGATGTCATTAGACGTCTATCAGCATGGCTAAAATCTAACAGACCGGCGACAGCACCAGCCGCGCATGGCCCTCTGCGCCCCACTGGTGGGAACGTACAGCGGGAAGAGCGTGGCCGTCTCCTTCAAGACAAAACATCGGCTACCAGATGACCCAGCAAGTGCACCCCGACACCTTTCCAGAGCAAAGAAAACTCGCACGCAGCCCTGTGCATGCGTGTCCGCGGCAGCTTCACTCACAACAATCACCACACCGGGCGGTCTCAGAGTCTGTCAGGGGGTGAGTGGTCAAGCTAACTGGGGTGCGTGTGCAGCGCAGGGCACGACTCAGCAGTTACACACCAGCTGCGTGAACGTCCTCGTGCTGAGTGGGACTGCACGGTCCCATTTACAGCGCATTCTTGACACGACACAACCTCAGCGATGGAGACCATCACTGTGAAAGGGCACGGGCGGGACCCCTGTGATGGAGCGCTGTGTGCATCGACTGGGGTGGTCACACAATTCTACACGTGGCAGACCTAGTACACACGTGCGCACGCTCGCACACACAGAGGGGTACACGTAAAACCTGCGAAGTCGGCACTGGTGGGCGGTGCCATCCCTGTCACTTTCCTGATCGAGATGCTACGCTACAGTCACGCAAGACGCCACCCCTGGGGAAACTGGATGAAGGCTACAGAAGACTTCGCTCTGTGACTTTCTTTTATAAGTGCATGAAAAAACCTACATTCATCTCAAAATAAAAGTTTTCTAAAATCTCATCGGACAGCCAGGGTGCAGTGCACTGGTCCCCGTGGGGAGGGCGGCTCCTGGGACACAGTTTCCTGGAAGTGCTCCGTCCTGGGCAGCCGATGGCAGAGGGAGTCAAGCCAAGGGACAGCGGCGTGTGGCTGAGGTGCAGCCCTTGACTGGATCTGCACGTGAGACTCACAGAGGTGTTGATGGAGCCAGGCCGCTACGCTAGCAGAGCGACGCCCAGCCCCCCTCATCTCGGACTAAATGAGCGCGTGGCCTTTCGTGACAGACACACTCCTATTTTGGCTTCTTCCAGGATTTGTGTCAACGTCTAAATTCCTCTTGGATGCAGAAGCTCTGCGTTAAAAGGAAAAGTCCAAAACGGCCCGAATTACCTCCGACCGCCTCCTGGCTGGGAGACTGGACACGCCCTCTGCTCACACTCCCCCTGCAGGCCTTCGCAGGCCAACGGCAGGAAAAGCGGCGGCCAGAGGTCCGCCCCGGCGATCAGAGCGCCGTGCCCCCACCCCCACCCCGACGGGACGGGCAGCAGCCTCCCCACGCAGCCCCACCCCATGGGCCGCAGCCTCCCCGTGCAGCCCCCCCTCCCCACGCAGCCCCCCGCCCGCCGGCCCGCAGCCTCCCCGCACAGCCCCACCCGGTGCGTGCGGCCACCACGTGACGTGTTGGGCACGCTGGGCGCCCAGCATCCTCGCTGACTCCTTAAACCGCAGAGCTGCTAAAGATGGCTCTCTCCTGATGACCCCATCGGCCGGGACTGGACTTTCTCCTGGAAACACGTTGCATTTCCGCAGACTGTGCAGCCGCACACCGGGCTTGCTCGGGGCGGGCAGAGTCTGCTGGCTTCTCCTCTAACGACCAGCTACAGAGGCCAACTCAGGGGGAGCAGAGCAAGGTCCTTCAAAAGGCAGGGCCAGTGCTTAAGGACCAGGCACCGTCCTCCAGGACATTTAAGGATGCGCATGCAGATTTGGCCGTGCGGACTGCTGCCCCGCCGCTGTCAGAAGCAGCCCACACCCCAGCAACGGAAGGCTGCTCCATACCTTATTTACGCTCATAAACGGAAATGATGACACTTTAAAGGATTTCACTGACACGGAGAGAGAGCCGTAATACACAAGTTTATAACGGCTGTTTATAAACAGAAACCACAACAAAACACCATTTTTGGAGAAAATGTAAGTGTCTCAATGACTGTAGGGATGGGGGGTGTTGGTCTGTGGGTAGAATTCAAGGGGCTAGCGGGCTTTTTCCCAGGGGTGTCTGCACTTTCTCACGTTGCTTTCACAGACCTTGTCAAGGACACGCATTTGTCGATTACATTCATGTTCTCTGCATGGAGGATGCATTTATGTGTAGTTACAATGACTTACACCTCGATTACATGCTTCTTACATATCACACACCCACACTAAGGTGTTAAGGGCTGGCTTCCTCACACGCAGGAGCAGGCGGCAGGGAGGGGCATGGAACGCGCGTGAGCACCCCATAGACACAGCAGGGGTCCCCATCCGAGTCAGAGTGAGGTCTCAAAGGCACGCTGCCTGAGAATCATTCTTATTTGCACTATGTGCACATATATTGGAGCATGAGACAAAAATGGGAACCCCAGAGAGAGAACCATGTATGAGAAGGGTGGCTCATACATGGTTCCCAGAGAACCTTCCAGAAACCCCTCTGAGTGAGCAGAATCTGAGTGAGCCCTCAGGTCCCAAGGACTTGGACACCCATCTAACTGACCGAGCATGGAACAGTAAAAAGGCTCAATCCTCACCCCTGACTTAGGGGGTCCCCCAAACCTTGCCATCCCACTGGAATTAAAGTGCAGATGCGTTTTAAGATGGACAGTGTTGGAGCAGACGGGGCTCTCTGGAGAAGCATTCCCTCCGCAGGACAACGGAGGCCCGGCTGTCCTCGTGTTCGCACCGCTGGGACAGCCAGCACGTCCGGCTGCTGGACGGGGCGTCCAGCCATCCCAGCTGGCTGACGTCATGACCGCAGGCATCCGTGTGGCACCTCCCTGAGTGCTGGCACTGCGGCAGCACTAGGCTCCCAGAGGGACGCAGTGTTCCCTCAACAAGCAATGACTCAGCCCAACACTGAGCGACCCCACCACGTCCTCGCCGTATTTGTGAAGTGACCGTGTGGAGAGCCACCTCAGGTAACACGAGACACCGGGAAGCACTGGCAGCTCATCGAGGGCATGTCAGACCTGAGGACGGCTCGGGCAGGGGCTGGACACCAGGAGGGACCGAGGCTGAGGCGCAGGGACGTTGCTCCTCACAGGTGTTTGCTGGTTTCCCGGCAGGACAGCGTTGATGGATACTGGCCCGAGGAATGTTGTTTCTCTGCTCGGGTCCTGGGGACAGGTCACACATTTTCCCACAAAATCTTGCTGACGTTTCTGTGACGTACCGCCAGAACCGCCCCCCCCCACTACCTCAGGGCGAGCCAGGCCGCCCCCCGCGCACACGGGGACCCCGACACCCCGCAGGGTGGCAGTCCGCCCGCCAGCAGGGACGGGGGTGTGCGCTGCATTTGCTGTTAGAAAGCCACGAAGTCAAATGGCCTTTGTAACAGGATCGTTAACCCCGGATTTAGGTAACGAAGGTGACTCCATAGGTCCCAGGGATGTCCCCAGACGAAAACCTGGTCCCTCACAGCTGGCGTGGGAAGCTGTCCCTGAGCCAGGGGCTGGGAACCGGGCCACCGCGGCGGCGGGAGGGAGCGGCACTCACCCCGGAGCACGTGAAGCCGGTGTGACCACGGCGAATCCATCACCGAGCGGGTCCTCTCTCTGCTCTGCAGGGGCCTCGAGACGCACGAGGAGCACGAGCGTCGCCGTCGCCCTCACCCCCACGGAGCTGCCCGGGAGGGGACAGCGGGCGTCTTCACGGGGAGGAGTCGGGACCACGTGGGAGGCAGGGCAGGCCACGCACTCAGGGGGGACAGCTCCCGGCCTGGTCACCTGCACGCACGCCATGTGGGGCCGTGGGGGCAGCCAACCCGACCGAGGAAGAACCGGACAGAGACAGAGAGGCCGCTCGGACGCCATGCGCAGGGCTCGGCGTTCGCGCAGCGTTTTCTCCTTTTTTCTCAAAAGAGACTCAGGATTCACGCTTCCTCGGTGCTCACGGGACGCGCCGAGCGTTTCTCATCCAAGTGCTGCCGACAGGCGTGGCTCCTGCCCACGGGAGCGCGGGGGGCGCCGGCAGAAGCCCCGGACTTGCCCTTGGCGGCCTGCGGTTAGACCCGAGCGCCGTGCTTGTAGTAGCGGCGCGCGTCCCTCAGGGGGCGCCGGGGCCTCCACGGACACAGCCTCCCAGTTCACCTGCACTCAGAGGTGGGACCCCGCCCAGGGGAACGGGCCAGGACGCTCCTAAAATTACAGTGGTGTGACCTGCCGTGTGCAGGTGTGAACGTGGAACAAGGGGGGAAACATTTAGGGTACAAGGGGGGAAACATTTAGGGTATTTACATGTTTACGGCAGCATCTTGCAACCGTCCAGGTTTGCCCTGGGGGGGTTTACTCCTTGTCTCCTGGCTCTGGAAGGAAGGGGTCTTCTGCAGACGGGAGGCCACACAGAGAAGGCTCTGCTGTTTCTGCACACGCAAAACAGACCAGTCCAGCTCTGCCCGGGGCTGCTCCCCCAACGGCCCCACCTTTGCTTCACAAACCGCTGTCAGTGCAATGCACGGGGCGCTCCTGCACGCCCGGCAGCCTTCAGCCAGAGCAGCGGCTCCAGGTGAGCACCAGGAGTGAGAGAGAGAGAAGGGGAGAGAGCCTGGGGGAGGCGACCGCCGGATGGCTACAGATACCTGTGGCTCTGGCCACTAGCACTACAGTGGAAGACAGAGTTATGTAGCATGGAGGTGGGTGAATGGACACACAGGTGAGTGGATGTACAGGTGGGCAGAGAAACAGGTGAGCTGATATACATGTGGGCAGAGACGCAGGTGAGCAGACACGCAGATGAGCAGACACACAGGTAGGCGGAGACGCAGGTGAGTGGACAGGCAGGTGGGCGGAGACACAGACAAGCAGACACACAGGTGTGCGGAGACACAGGTGAGCAGACAGGCAGGTGGGTGGAGACACAGACAAGCAGACACGCAGGTGGGCGGAGATGCAGGTGAGCCCACGCACAGCTGGGTGGACAGGCAGGTGGGTGGAGACGCAGTGCAGCCTTGAGAAATGCACCTGAGCAGCTGAGCTAGTGCTGCTTGCAGGAAATGCAGCGCTGCCCGGAGAGCAGTCGCACAACGGGGCTCGGCAGTCGGGGTGCTCAGAGAATGTCACAGCCTGTCTCTTTGCTGCAGATTCAGGTATACATGGGTCCCCTGCGGCTCCAGCAAGCCCTGAAGCAAGCAGGCTTTCCGGTTTTAAGCTTTCAAACATGGGCGCAGGATGTTAGGGCCGAGAGCCAAGTTCTAAGGTGTCGGAGCCCAACTTTGAGGGGAAACTGGTTTTGCATTTCACCAAGGCTTGGTCCTCAGGGAACGGAGACATTGGGCACCACCCGGAATGACCTCACTTATCTAACTCGTACTTGTCCCTGGTCGGTCCCTTCTTCCCACCACCTCCTAACTGGCTGCACGCTCCGTAAAAGCTGCGTCCTGCTCACCAGGGGGAGGGCTGCTGTGCTGTAAGAGTTCGTCCGCAGGGTCCGAATAAACGTTAGAACCGAGTGCCACGTAGGGAGACGTGATCGGGGTGCCGAGCTTACCGTCCGCAAGAACCACCTGCCAAAGACGATTTGTGCACAGAGGTCAAGTCACCTCACATCCCCCTAAAAGGCTCATTAATAGCCCCCCACTGTGGCGAGTGGAACACGTCCAAACTCCTCGCAGTGCTGGTAGTCTGCAGCCCTGGTCGCCTGACCCCAGCTAACCCTTAGTCATCCTACAAAGTATTTGCTACACACCTACTTTGTGCCGGGCAATGAACTAGTATTTTGAAGGGCCTGGTGCCCTTCCAAGTAAACAAGCAATTACAAACAGTGTGGTAAGTGCTGTGTTAGAGAAACTACGACTCGTATAGATCACAGGGGAAGGCCAAGTTCATCCCTGCCCCACCCAGAAACATCCCTTTATCCCAGCTGTGCAGAAGCTCGGTCTGTTGCTGGGGTGTCCAACCTTTGGGCTCCCCTGGGCCACACCAGAAGAAGAACTGTCTCAGGCCACACATACACTCATGCTAGCGACAGCTGATAAGCTAAAAAAAAAAAAAAGAAAGAAAGAAAGAAAAATCCGTGCATAATTTTCGTAATGTTTTGAGAGTTTATGAGTTTGTGTTGGGCCAGAGTCACAGCTGTCCTGGGCCGTGGGCTGGCAGAGCTCGGTCTACTGCTCAACACGCCACACTCTCAGGGCCCCCCACCTGTGACTGTGCACCCCACCTGTGACCGTGCCCCCACCTGTGACCGTGCCCCCACCTGTGACCATGAACCCCACCTGTGACCGTGCACCCCACCTGTGACCGTGCCCCCCGCCT
>PVJL010009714.1:0-54885 GCA_004026885.1 Lyroderma lyra | reverse complement strand
TAACCCACTCGTCCCCAAATAAACATTAAACTATTGATTGTGTCCATGGGTTATTTGTTTGTTCATTTCTTTTTTCTTTGCTTTCAGTTTTATATTCCGCATATGAGTGAAGTCATACAGTTCTTTGTTTTTTCTGTCTGGCTTATTTCACTAAGCATGATGATCTCCAGGTCCATCCATTTTGTTGCAAATGGCAATAGTTCATCTTTTCTTACAGCTGAGTAATATTCCATTGTGTAAATGTACCATAGCTTCCTTATCCAGTCATCTGTCGCAGGGCACTTTGGTTGTTTCCATGTTTTGGCCACTGTGAACAGTGCTGCAATGAACATTGGGGTACATAAGTCTTTGCGGACAAAGGTTTTCAAGTTCTTTAGGTAGATCCCCAGAAGGGGAATCCCCAGTGCCTCTTGCAGCAACATGCTCCGTATTCCTGAGCCACAAGGCAAAGAGCTAAGCAGGCGATTCCCAGGCCGTGTTGCTCATCAGCCCTCCCAGCGGCCTTGGGGACCTCACCCCAGGAGTTAATGACCTGCCATGAAAAATCCCTTTATCCTCAAATCCCTGAGCACAGGGCCCTTTTTTTTGGGGGGGGGGGGAGTGGGGAGCAGGGCAGAGGGCTCTCAGTGTTTGACACTTGTTGCTTCTACCTGGTTGTGACAGCCACCTTCTCTGTGCCACAGAATATTCTCCCTTGCTCCCTCTTCCCAGATTGCCATTGTTGCACCCATTTTTATTAACTCAGGATTTGGGGGATCCTTTGGGGTTTGAGGAACTTCAAACACTAAAGAGAGACCTTAAAATGTCAGCTGACGAGAGAGCAAGAGACAGGCAAGCACAGACTAATCTGCAAAGATACTGACCTGAAATTGGAACTACCCACTGGGCAGGAAGGGGACAGAAAATATACAGATGAGAAGGTCCGTCAGGTACCAGGATGGAGTCCTATCCGCAGGTAGAATTTAGGATAAGGAGATATTAGAAGTGGTCTAGGTCAAACTTAAATATGTATAAAAACTACGTGGGTAACCTTTCTCCTTTGACCCTTACTTCTTGCTGCAAAGAGCAAATAAGACAAATACACAGTAGACTCTCAGCTAACCGGCACCATGGGGACAGGTAGGTGCCAGATAAAGGTAAGAAGACTCTTCATTAATCAGAGCTCAAGCAACTGACATTCCCAAGCAACAGGCACAAACTCAACCCATTTTGCCGGTTGCTTGAGATTGTGCCGGTTGTCTGAGTTTTGATTAACGAGGAGTCTACTGTATATTGTGAGCTGTAGAGAAATAATGGAGTAGTGACTCCTTAAGATCTAGGTTCCTGAATGTTTAACAATGTCCCTGGCCGTGCTAAAGCTCTTGCGTTCTAATCAAGAGAGGCACAAGCAGCTAATAAAACGGGTAGTCTGTGAACAACCTACATGCAAAGAGGCAGACAGATTGTATTTCAACCTGATTCAAGGAAGACAATCATGAGGAAGCATCTACGTATACGTGTGATAAACACTTTGGGAGCCCTACTTTCTGGGAGGCAATGTATACTGTGTAAACTGCCTTCTCTAAACATGAAGCAATGAACAAGACAAAATTGCTTCTCCCCCATAAGCTCTGTAATGTAATATGAATGCATTGGTAGACAACAGGTGACAAGAATTCAAGCACTCCTCCTAGAGCTCCCACATCAGCAAGTCCCCTCAGCAATGCCTCCAGTCCCGTCTACCTCCTGGGCCCTTGCTGCTGCCCCTGTCACATCATGATCACCTCCTCCACCTCGACCATCACAAATAGCCCCTAACCGATCTCCAAGCTTCTCTTCTTCCCCAGATCCAGTTCACTTCCAATCAGCAGCCAGGAGCAGCTCTTTTCCATGTAAATTAGAACGCTGCTTCAGCCCAAGATGGAGTACCAGATTTACCCCCCTGCTGGAAACAAACAGCAGCTAAAATATGTGCAGCAGTGGTTTTAGAGAACCGAGCAGTGGACAATGAGTGATCCCTGAGAGACAGACAAGCAAAGGAAGCCAGGCCTGTGATTTCTCCAGCTAACTGTCTTGAGACAGTTTCCAGGCAGTGACTCAGGGAGGCGCCCAGCAGAGCCCGTAGGACCCCCTGAGCTGAGACAGAGCTGACGGTCTGGGGAGACCCAGGCAGCTGGAGTACAGAGGGGCAAGAGCCACGCAGACAGGAAGCCCGAGTTCACACAGCGTCCCCACTGAGCACCTGCAGAGTCCTGATCGGCGCATCCGTAAGAGAAAACTCCCGGTGACCAAGGGGGCACAAACGCAGAAAGGATTGGGGATCAGGCCCCTGCGATGGCCGCGGGGCGTGTGGGCCCTCCCCCAGCCGACCCAATCCACAGCCCTGGGGGCGGGGCCCGGGGAGCTGCGCTCCCACAAGCTCTCCTGGTACCGTGCTACCCCGAGGCAGTGATTCGCAGCCCTGGCTGAATGCCAGGACCATCTGGGAGACGCACACACACACACACACACATACACAGTCCTGATGCCTAGGCCCCAGCTAGGGAACCACCAAACCAATCTCCGACTCGGTAGGTCTGGAACCTGCGTGCTGTCAGGTTTCTGGGTCTGCTGGTCTAGGAGCCGCTCGGAGGACCACGCGGCCCAGGCTTTGAGGTGAGGTGACAGCTGCCACTGTGGGCAGAGAGGAAAGACGCCACCACGAGGACCTCAGACCGAGTCGGACCGCTTTCCTCACACCCCTGTGATGACGCGGATCACCACGTCCCCAAACGTGCCACCTGGGCACGGCGCTCCCTGCGCAGCCTTTCCTCCTTAGGGAACAAACCCTAGCTGCCCATAACCTCTCGGTGGTTCATCCTTATTAGGGTCCCCCCCTTTTCTGACTTTATTGTCTCCTCTTTGAAGGGATTAAACCGTAACTCTTATCAAGCCACAGGTAATTATTTTCAAGAAAGTTATGCTGCTCAATTGTGTCAGTTCCTTAATGTTGTGGACCCCACTCGGACCGAGGTGCTCGAACCCCAGTGTGCGGAGGGAGCACAGAGGGGCCTGCTGAGATGGTGACGCAGCAGTCTGCCGCGGGCCGCCGCCGTGTAGGCTCACGAGCACGTGTGATCACGGGCCATGTACTGGGACCCACGACCCTACGATCTTGCTCCCAAGTTCATTACTCGATGAAGCACATTTTCAGAATGAATCCTTCCAATAATTTTTAAACAAGGGGACAGCACCCTACGCCCCCCCCCCCGCCCCCATCTTCACGCCGAGCTAAAATCCCTAGGTGTAATTCTGCCGACAGGGGCCCCTGCTGTTTCCAGGTGACCTGGGCATCGGGATGACCGCGGAGGGTCACACGCACAGAGGGTGTCCCCTCCCGCTGCACTCGCTGAGGGCCAACAGGCCCCGTGGCCTTGCCGACTGACTGGAGTCGCATTCGTGTCCTCCCCGCTTTCTCCTGATGTCCTCACCCTTTCTTTCCCCTCCTCCGTTCGCATCCGCTTCCCTCTATCCCCTAATAATGACAACAGCGACTCTTCGCGGGGCCTCTGTGTCAGCGGCTGGCCCCGAGCGGAGACCCTCACAAACTCCATCGCATTTTGCCTCATTGTACACACTAAGGACAGCGTCGGCCTGCTGGGGGTCACACGATCTGTGACTGGCAGGCTTGTCCCACCCTGTAGCCCATTCTCTTGTTCCCACCCCGCTTTCTTCCTCTCTGCCCCCCTCCCCAGCACCGTGTGGCCTTTCTCTACCGGCTCTCCACCAGTCTGGGAAGAGATCACTGCTGTGACCCACAGCAAGAGCCTGCAGCTTAGACTTACAGAGCTCCAACACACGTGGTGAGACAGAGGGGGTAACCCCAGGCTGTGTCATGGATGAGGATGCGGTCCACATCCTTTGTCCTTTTGGGGCCCCACAGCAGAGACAAGTGAAAAGCCAGTGGTTAGAGATCCTTGAGGCTTCGACGCGATCTTTTCTGACACTCTCGCCTTTCCTACACCCCAGTCACCTCCTCGCAGCCTGGCCCGGGAGCTTGTGTCCCGCTCGCTAACCCGCAGGCCTCCAGGCAGGGGCTCGCCCCCGGGTACCGGCACTGGGGAGGGCGGCCCGGTCAGAGGAGTGGGCCCCAGGCGCCCAGGGCCTGACTCCTCCCCCGCAGCTCACCAGGCCCAGCTGAGAGCCCCGCTCGCGCGCACAGGCGTTTGGCAGAAGAGCTCCCATCAGTTTCTGTGCCAAGAAGTCAAGACCCTGCTGAGCAGAGCATCCCTCAGCTTTCATCTGGAGCATTTCAGGTTCCTTTAAGCATCGGTTAATGGTTAAGGACACCTTCCACTTACTCAGAGGGTTTTGAGCCCAGAATAAGATAAAGTAAAGCTATAATTCTAGCAATCATCACCCCGGCGGACTTCAAATCGTGTTGGCTACAAGTAGAGTTCTCAGGCCTTCCAAGAATTCTTTTTTCTGGGAAGTCCTCAGAGCTATGGGTCAGAGACAATCAGGATATGTGGAAGCACACAATTGCCTCTTCCAAGTAGCAAACTTTAATATATTGCATATGGGAGGGGAAATGTCCACTAAAACTACCAAGGTTTCTTTGTGAACTCAAAGCAGATCTCAAATAGCTACTGAGCAGCACGGGAAGGAATGGGAGTAAAGCCACGGGAAGTTTAGGATGCTACCCGGCAAGTAACTTTATGGACGCTTAGTTTAGCTTGTAGCTCAGGGTAGGTACTTCCCAGATGATGCTGAAGAACCTATTAGTGTTGGCGTACTGCAGAAATGACTTCATACTCAAGATGAACCTACATAACTTTGGGCAAGTCCTTAATATCCCTAACCTACAGTCTCCAAGTTTCTAGAGAAGAAACAATAACCCCTGTCCCATGAATCTCAAAGCTTCTTGCAACCATAGGAAAATGTAATGTAAAGCACTTGAGTGGAAACAGTGAATGCCACTTAGATTTTGACGTTATCTGTTTCTTAATCCTTAAGGGGATATAACTTTGTCCAGAGAAACAGGATATATACAGAAATATATAAGAGGAGATTTATTCTAGGAATAGGCTGACACAGTCATGGAGGCTGAGAAATCTCAGAATCTGCCATCTGCAAGACAGAAATCTAGAAGCATCAGTGATGGTGGTGGTGGTGGTATAATTCAATCTGAGTCCAAAAGCCTGAGAACCACTGGTCGATGGTGTAAGTCCCAGTGTGAGTCTGAAAGCCCAAGAACCAGGGTCACCAATGTCCCAGGGCAGGAAAATGGATGCGTCGGCTCAAGCAGAGCATGAAATGTGTCCTTCCCCCACCTCATTCTGTTCAAGCCCTCAACAGATTGGATAATGCCCACCCACGGGGATGAGGGCAGTCTGATTTATGCAGGCTACTAATTCTAATGCTAATTTCTTCCAGAGACACCCCCACAGACACAGCCAGAAATCAGCTATCTGGGCACCTTGAGCTATCTGGGCTCAGTCAAATGGACACAGAAAGATAACCATCACAGGACACTTTCATTATTGGTCATGGTGTTACCCATGCCCTAACCCCACCGAAAGAAAACTCGCCTGCCCCTAGCCTTTAATAGTGGGGCGGCCCCATTCCTTATCTACTACCCTCATCACTGTCTTCCAATGACTCTGGCTGGACCAGGGTGACATGCATATGTCACAAGGCAGAGAACTCATGAGCTGGTTGATGGCCCTGAATCCTCATGTGAATAAAACCTTCTGGCCAGTCTCAGGAATTTGAAATAGGAAACACATGGGAAGATGGATGATCAAGCCATTAGGAGAGAAAGCATAAAGAAAGGCAAACCGTGAGCAGAACTGAGGTGGAGAAAACCTCTGCAGGTCTGCAACACAAATAGTAATAGCAGGACATACAGTCATAGCAGCAGAGACAGACGATCTCGTTTGAGTTCATCATGAACCACCGGAGTCCAGATCCACTGACGCCCACTGCTGACGTGGCGACAAATAGCTTTAATCTGGGTCCTGTCTCCAAGAAGCCAGATTATACCACGGTTTCTTCGCTTGTATTTCCTGTGAACCCCCTGATTCCTTGGTTGCCACGTTGTCTCCTTCTCTGAGCTAGGTTTCTGGGGGTCCCCGTCTCTTGAAGCCAGAAGAATTTAACTCCTATGACATCTGAATGTGCAAGATTCTGGTCAAGTCCCAATGGGACAAGTATTAAGAGGGGCCTGCAGGAACCCCTTCAAGTCCTACCCATTTTGCTATGGGTCTTCGGGCAAGATGAAACCTTAGTGACCCTTGCCCTCCCCCTTCCTGCCAGGCAGCAGGCCCGGCTTCTCCGAGGACCTGAACGCTTCTAAAAGGGGAGGTACTGATTGCATAATAGTTCTACCGGAGCTTCAACTTACTCCCTTCTCTCCAGAATGCATTATGTTCTTCAGAAAAAATAATAATCAAGGGAAGGGGCCTTTAATGATCTTTATTTTCTCCTCTCTGTTTAACGTGGGCAGCAAGGGAGACGAGAATTCGTGGACGAAGCATTCTGCCGGAGTGGCCGTTAAAGTGATGTGTGGCGGGGACCGCGGCAAAACCTGCCTAATGCTCAGAAACACCTGCTGGGAAATGCTTTTTCTGCATGGGTTGCAAACAGTATTAAAACAATTTTCCTGCCTTTAATAAAAGAGCAGAGGCTGTAAGGCGGCAGCTCTGTTTCTATGGGCTGGAGTGGAAGCACAGAGAATTAAGGGGCTGGGGGAGCCGGCGGGCGCCTCTGAGAGCTCAGCTGAGTTGACCCTGTTCTGCAGCTCTGGTGGGAATTTCTGGCTCAGGCCTCCCTCATTTCTGAGTTTTGGGGGATTTTAGAGGGCCCTCTCAGCCTCAATTCCTGATAGCCGGTGGGGCAAAGGCATTTTCTTGAGTGCAGACAGCGAGGAAGACCCATATCCAGCCCCCCGCCCCCCACCCCGGGGAGGTCAGGAGCCGACATTCCCCTCCTGTCCATTCCTCCTGTCCTAGTTCAAGTTCTGAGCACCTTTTGGCACAATTATTCCGGTGGCTACCTAACTGGTCTCTCCCCTTCCCGTTTCCCCATCCTCCCGTCACTCCTCCCAACAGACGTTTATGCTAAAGGTGCCACAAACAGCTAAAATGAGATTGATCCCCTCTGGCCAATGCCCAACAGCTCCCAGGGTGGCCTTTCAGCCATAAAATTTGGTGCTAACCTCCCGGCCCCGCCTGCCACCACCTGACTCCAAGCAGGGACTCCGTCTTTAAGGCTTCCGTCGTGCTCACCTCATCTACACTGGGGGGCTCCTGAGCTCCCTGAGGGTCCCCCCTTCTCAGCCTTTGCGCTTGCTATTTGCTCTCCCAGGAGTATTTTTCTCCTGCCTAAAGGATTCTAAATGTCAAGAATAATGACATCATAGACAGAAATAGGGTGCTTAGAAAGGAAGGTAACAATTTCAGATTCACATAATGTTGAGGTGTGAGATGATACTTGGGCTTCTGAAAAATGTTCAAGGGAAGTATTCTACAGACCCAAGAAGGGGCATCAAAGCCAAGGTACAGGTTCAGGGGTCATTGTCTAGAAGACAGTGGGCCTTACTGTATTTGCTAAGGGAGCAGGTGCTTTGGAGATAGTTCATCTCTCTCCCAGCTCTGAGGTTCTTTATTGTAAGCAAAGCTCTTGTTTCACACATTTTTTTCTTCCCAAATTTCATCAGGCTAGTTTGGACCTCGACAGAACCTGAATAATTAATCACATATTGATGAAGAAAGAGTGACAGATGAGCCGCCACGGTGGTGAGACAGCTGATGAATTACGCCCACACTGACATTCCAACATGGACCTCTTCTTCAGGGGCACTCACGGGGGCATCACACACGGCCACACTTGCAGGAGTAAATTGCACTTTTCTTTATGCCTCAACCATCTCCCTCATCGTGTCCTACTTGCAAATACAGACACTCCTCACTTAACAACTCGATTCCGAGCCTATGACTAGGTCATTAAGTGAATTGGTCAATAAGTGAGGAGCTTAGAGGCAGATGTGTCAAGGCACCACAGGGTATATATTTTTCAATAGATATCACGTAACACCACACTTATAAATGAAATACGTGTTCTTGTGCGACTGCAAATGCTTTGTGCAATAAATATTAACCTGCGGGCATGAGACAAAGACTGAGAAAGGGGATTCCCGAGGCTCACACAGATGGAGAAAGGGGATTCTCTGCACTGGAGAACTGGTCCTAAGTCCAAACTGTCATTAAACAGGTAGGTTGTTGAGTGAGGAGTAGCTATAATCACATCAACATTGTAAATAGCACTCTTAACTTTTAACTTTTCCTCCTCCTCAAATTGCTATCCTCTCAGCGGATGTGAAGAACACCTCCAGCTAAGAGCATGGAAGCCCAGGTCAAAGAATGTCTCAGGTGTGGCCTTTCCTCATCCCACTGAAGTCCCTAAGGCAGAGCTGATGACACCCTCTGCCCAGGCCTCCCTTACCGGACATCTCAGAAGCTCAGATACAAACAAGATTCAAACAACCAAACGGACTGAGGAGGGCAATAAAAGAGAAAGACCACCACCAATGGTTTTGGGCACGTGCACATGCCCTCCTGATGCCAATTTAGCAAGACCAGAGTCCTTTCTGCACACTAATTCCTGCCTGGATCACTGCTTCCCAGAGCAATAACATAAATCCATCTAATATTTAAGCAAAAGCATATTGAGGTTGGCAGCTCAGGGCAGTGTATGTTTGCCTCCTGGAGTGATAAGGTCACACACCGAAGACCCACCAGGAAAGGCAGGTGGAGGTGCTGAGCACCACACGCGAAGTGGCCAGGCCTGTTACGGAGCAGAGGTAAGCTCTGAAGAAACAAAGCAGTAACTGAGGAATGAGTATCAAGCCAGAGCCTTCAAGGAAACACAAGCCTGAGGTGCCCAGCTGTCATAAAGAAATGCAAAGTTAAAAAGAGGGCAAGGTGCACCCTGCAATTGCAGGGATATAAAAATGGGCACTCTTGTGTCTGGAGCACTCAAGGGGGCAGGCTTTCCGCCCTGAAACGTTGAACTTCCACTGCTCAGACGTGATCAGGTGATTTTTTTTCACAGACTCCCAACTCTAATGCACCCAACTTTTCAGACAAAACAATACGATTTCATCGGTACAGTTTGTCCTGGAAGCTGAGCGGAAACCTCTCGCAGATTCCATGAGGAAACAGAACCCCTTCCAGTGCTGGGGACAGGAGCATAAATCAGTGCCACCTTTTTGGAGAGCAACTGGGCAATGTCTGGCAAAATTTTAAATGAACTATCATTGCATTTGGAAATTCTACTTTCAGGCATGTATCCAAAAGATCCATTCACACATGGGAAGACATGTATGTACACATTTATTCACTGCAGTGTTATTATAGCCCAAAACCAAGAACATTTTAAATGTATATCAAAAAAGGAGTCTGGTTTCCAATATGTCAGTGGAATATGAAACAGCCTTTAAAAAGGATGAGGCAGGTCTAAAGGTACCAGGACAGAACAGATGACCTGCCAAAGGCATTGTCAAGTGAAAAGACAAGGTGCCAGACGCTATTATAGCACGCCATTGTTTATGTAAAAAACAAACAAAAATGGGACATGAGTGTCCACACACATATACATATATATCCATATGTATGAACATACACACTTATACATATATATCCATGTGTATGCACATAATATTTCTAGAAGGACACAGAAAGGCTTCCAAGAATACACAGGGAAACAGTAGCTCAATTCCAAGGAGAAATTTCCCTCAGGGTTTTTGAATATTTCAGTCTTTGCAAATAGTATAATAGATGTGTGTGTGTCGGGGGGGAGGGGGTTAATGTAGCCTAATTTGTATGTTTCATAGGCTTGGTAGCCTACCAAGATCCTTCAGATCTACACACCCACCTCCGACACAGCCAGAGGATATCCCAGGGATCAAGAAAGAACCCTACAAATAAATATTAACTTGCAATCATCTGTGTACAGGGGATACAATTTCACACATATCCACTGTCATGTTTTTCCATTCTCAGACGCAGTAACCCTGACGCACCAACACCCTTTTGAGCTACTTCAGCACACCCTTGGTTTGGAGGGAAAACTAATTTTTAAGTTAGCTTGAGAAAATGTGATTTAGAACGGTAAATCTACTCCCCCAGGGACAACACGCTCAAGTCAAGGACAAGCGGTTTACTGGAGCTTATGGTGTGCCTTGCAGAGCAGAGGAAGGGCCAGCCTGGAGGGCACACTTCCTAGTCGGCTGGCAAAGAGCCTTGCTGTCCGGGTAGGACACCTTTCCTGGCACTTCCGCCTCCCATCCCGCCCGCCAGCACGCCGCTTCCCACGCTGGGTTCTAACTGCCTTTTCTACACGTGTCTCTCGCACTAGACCACGAGCTGCTCAAGTTCAGGGGCCACATCGTTGTTTCCCCAGCCGCTCACTCAGTTTGTGGCAAACAGAAGATGCTTAATAAACATTCACTAAATTGACTGCAGCAGTCTCCCTGCAGCACAGGTAGTACAAGCTCACGCCGGTGCCTGCAACCTTTGTACAAGGTTGAACGCTGCTACCTTTGTTTTTACTGTTATGGGGTGTTGTTTTTTTTCCTGTCTGATACAAGCAGAAACTTGAATCATTACAGCTGCGTTACCTGAAGCAAGTTACTTAACCTCCTAGAAACGGTTTTGTTATCCATGAAACAGAGGTGACATCACTACCCTTGCCAGGTTGAGGTGAGGAGCAGATGAGATTATGTACGCAACATGCCTTACACGTGGCACCCGCTACATAAATGGTAACTGTTCCTGTCCTTTTTATCTTCTGCATCTAGAAGGTATGACTTCTAGAGTATTCTCTCTTCTCCCCTGGTAACCGCCACGTGTTCACGACAGTACCTTGGCGTACCGAGTGTTCGACAAATGAGAAGAAATGTATACTTGGATGCTGTCAAACATGAGTTGGAACCCAGGCTTTAGCTGATTAGTTAAGAGTGTTCCCAGGCAAGTTACCTCACCTCTAAGTCTCAATTTCTTACCTGTAAAATGGTTACATTAATGTGAATTTCACGCAGTCAGGGTAAAGATACATTTAAAATATGCCAAGCCTGAGCGCAAAGTGTCACTGATTGTAGCACTTGCTAATACCCACAATGAAACAGAAGCCTTCTGCACAGGGGAGCTCTGAAGCACGAACACAGCACGTGTTGTGTTTACTGTTTCCCTGGGGAGGAGAGAGAGGTGGCAATCAGAATGATGAGATGCATTCTGCTAAGAACTAAGAATTTCTATGAACAGTAACCTAATGGCAGTGCTGCTTTCAGGGGTTCTGATCTGCTCCGGGGGGAGGAGAATGATTTGTCTGGGTAGCTGTCTCACTCTGCTGTAAGCAGTGCACGAGGATAGCCTCTAGCAGGCTACATGGGATGGTTACACCACCGCCCAGTAACCTGGGTCTTACACTCCCCATTTTATGGATACAGAAACTGTGGTGGACTGACTTGCCCAGGAAAACTAAAAAGTGGGTGAGCTGAACTTTAGACCTCGGACTTCAGAGGCGGTTAGCCCAATGATCTGTCCACTATTTCATCTGCCTTTAAAAAAAGGGGGGAGGGGTGGAAAGAATAATAGTGACGAAAACCTACCCAAATAATAATAATAGATATTTCTCAAAGTAGGATTTCAGAAAGTCAAAAGCATGACCCCCACATACAAATATAAAATGAACATATGCCAAAGACTCATTGAACTCATTAATGAGGAAACAGATGGATGGGGGCACAAGTTCAAAGGGCATCTGAGGAAGCGATCTTTATAGGCAGGAGAGACATGTAGAAGTAAGTTTGCTGCACTTGTTGGGTTTGAGTCCCTAGGGGCAATAACCCTGCAACGTTTGCGGTAACCTCCCTCAGTGGACGGAAATTGTTTGACTCTCTAGTGAACGCAGATCCATGAGTTATTGTGCAATTTCACAGGGTCTGGTTCCTAATAAATGATAAAGAACAAGACAAACAAAGGTACATGCACTAGAGCTCAATAATCCTTAACCAATATAACACTGAAGGGACATGCGGTCATGTTGTTCCAAGTTTGAATAATCTTTTAAACATACCGAGTTCACTAACTTTTTGAAAGGCACAGTGTGAACACTCCATGTGTGGTCCTTCATGTGACCCTAATCACAGCCCTATGTGAGAGTGCGTTGTCACAGATTAGGAAAGTAAGACACCAATTGGTTAAGTGACCTGCCCAACATCAAACAGCTCATAAGAGGTACAGCAGGGACCTGAACCCAGGCTAAAGACAGATCCCACATCCTTAACTTAAACGCCATTCTGCCACGCCAAGATAAAGTGATGTAAAGGTCTGTCGTGACAACGGGGACTGGATCGCATCATTGTTGCATCGCGAGCACCTAGCTTAGTGTCAACAAATGGACAATCAAGAAGTGTTTGTGGGTTTCCCTTTTGAATACAGAGGTAGGACTAAAGAAAGCTATGACCCAGACCACGAATCATTAAGTGCCAGTATGTGCTGGACACTGAGCTTGCACATGAACTAATTCCAAAGTTTGGTTGAGGTACCCAGAAACATATAGCTATTAAGAGAACATGAGAGACAGGGCCCTGCCCTCACAGAGCTCATAGTCCAAGGGGGAAAACAAAGTGAAAAAAGACGGACAACAACATATGCTGCATCTTGTGACTGGGAGAGTACAGGGCACTGTGGAGGACCACAATATGTGGGCTTCGTGTGGTCCAGTGATCAGAGCCCCTGGAGAATGACCCTTGGCCATCTGTGACTACTTGGCCCTTAGGAAGCCTCTCTTTCCATTTCAGGCCAAAGTCAAAGATGAGCCTAGTACAGACCTTGTAAGTGTGTTCATAAACATAGTGAGGGGTTGGGATGACTGGGGAGAGGACAAGGGCAGTGCTGTCAGTCTAGAGGACCCATACCACCTTATCAAGGTACCCAACAGTACTGTGTCATGTTGGGTGTACAAAAAATATGACAAATTTGTCCACTGGAATGGATGAATTCATTATGACTATTTCTGCAAAGATTAGATGCCACCAACAGACTATTAGATTTAAAACATACATATTTGAAAACGTCATCTTGAAGCTGAAGGAAGTGTAAGTTGTCATTGGAAGTGTCAACTGCTCAAGTGAAATAACTCCTCGCTGCTCCTGACTCGTGTAAGACTATAGAGGAAGTATCTGAGCAAGGAAAAGAAAAGGCATTTCTCCATGAAGAACAGGAGAGCCATGCTTTTAAGAGTTCTGACTCATATTCCCTCCTGAGAGGGGAGCTTCTTGCCAGCTATAAAGAGGAGAATTGGATGCAAAGAAGTCACTGAGCCTGGCAGGGAAGAAGCCAATGACATATTTTATTCAATTAAAGATGCTCTCTGTCTGTACAAGTCTTTATGGGCTTTAGCTAACACAGCATGGGCCAGTGGATGTGGAGCTACTGAGCTCAGGAGGTGATCTAATGTACTGATGCTTCTTCCTGCAACCAACAGACACGAAACCCAGGCTCACCTCCACGCTCCCGGAATGTACAGTGTAAAATTCTTCGCACATCTCAAGGCAAAAAGATTCCGAACGCATCTTATCCAACTGGGCATCCCAAGAGCCCAACAGTGCCCGGAGCACAGAAGAGATGCCATAAATGCTTTTCCTCTCCAGGTGTGTGCCCTCTGTCCCAGACGTGGTCTCTCTTAACCTGGAAATCCCCGGTCCAGCAGCACGGAGCTGTGTGTCACGCCTCTTAGCTTAAAGAAGAGCTCCGGTTACTTCGGCGTGACAGAAAATCGATGAGTAGCCACGTGATTTGTGGAGCCTGGCTTTATCAAGCAGAGATGGATGGCCCAAGGTCAGGCCGGCCTCTGGGGGTGAGGTGGCATTGGGCCAGTGAGTTCCTGTGGGAGGAAGGGCGAGGCGGACGAAGCAGGCAATTTTTAATGCAACGCTCAACCCTTTTGGAAGGGAATTGACAAAAGCTTTGATCTCGGGTCCGTCTTTGTAGCCAAGGCCTGCATCTCTCAACAGTGAGAACCCCACGCTGGCTTCCGAGAGCAGGTAGGATATGATTTTCAGCCTTTTTTTTTTTTTAATTCTTGAGGTTTAAGCTACATACATCTAATTCTCCAGGTGTGCTCATGCAATACTGACTGAGGTAGAAATGTGGACAGTGGATTTTGTTATTTCCAAATCACGCTGGGTTTTCTGAAACCGTTTATCTACCATTTGAAATGGTCTATCTACCATGAGTGTGGTGATAGGAGAGGTTTGCTTTTTCCAGGTTCTAGAGTTTTATATGAGTTAAATACCAAAACACCATCTAGGCCCGAGACTGACACCTGTTTTTGTAACGGGGTTTTCCTGGGACCCAGCCGTGCTCCTCCTTTTCCGTGTGAGCTGTGGCTGCTTTTGTTCCACGGCAGCAGAACTGAGTAATGTGACAGAAGCAGAATCTGCAAAACCTGCACCACTCACTGCCTGGGCTTGCTGCACGAAATGCCGCTGCCCCCCACCGCAGCCCCGGTCGGGGCTTGCCATGCGCTTCGCATTCTCTCCAGGTAAACAGCAAGGGGGGTTTCCTTGGTCCCGACTGCAGACACTGGCCCAGAACTTCTCACCTGCGACCACGTGAGAAAGCATCATCAGAAGTACAACCAGGATAACTTTGCAGCTATCTCAGCTCTGCATTTTTATGTCCCCTCACTCACCACCTAGGCAGCCTCTGAGCCTTCTGCCCCCAGGCAGAAAGAAGCAAGACCGGCCAGGGTTCAGAAGCACAGCAGGCTATTAGAGACGGCGTTTTCTGTTGTGTCCTGGTTTGACAGGACTCCAAACCCACTTGTTTATGACACACACACAAAAAGAAGTGGTTTTAAGAGTAAAGTTGCTTTGACGTAAGAGTGACGTGGCAATGAACTGGGATGTCATCAACATAAAACATCTGAAGGAGCAACTACAGCAAGGGGACCTCCAGACCGGAAGTACTGAGTTTGTGAGGAACATCCTAGTGTTGGTCCAGGCAGGGCGGGTCTTGGCTGACCTCGGCGGCTCCCTGAAGGCCTGTGGGCCTTAGCTCCTGCCACCGCAAAGGCAGTGGGGAAGCACCCGTGGCAGCCCTCGCCCTGCCCATCAACACCAGCACCACCCCTCCCCATGCCCGCGGATAGGGACTTGGGGTGATGTTCACTCCAGCATTTGGCTCAGCCATCTTCCCCCAAGTACCAACTGGTGAAGGAAAACCCCTCACACCAGACTTGTGCCTCAGTGCCTCTCACAGCTCCTGGCCTGGAGCAGCAGTGTAACTATTCTCTCTGCTTTTGCAGTATGTTTTCGTACTGGCTTATTAAGAGACATTCTCCTGTATGCTATTGGCTTATGAAATTATTTTAATTCCCACAATAAACCTGGGTTAACTAAAATACTGGTGGAACAATCCCAGTCTCTGAGCCTAATTTTGCCACCCAAAACAAAACAGATCTATACCCCACACCAGAGGTCAATTATACACCCCCACCAAAAACAACAACAAAGAACAAACAAACAAACAAAAAAACATTTTCTGCAAAGACTTGCAGCCCTGGCTAAAAGGAAACTGTACCGAAGGCACTTTATCAGTCACCTCTTGGACTGTAACTTCTGGCTAGCACTGGCTCCCTATGCCATCACTGACTCACTCTCCATAATTGCAGGCTCACTGTTGATCTGCTGGTCTCTGCCCTATCCTTCCCAGGGCCTGACGTCACACGCGGATGCAATACGCAGAGGGTAATGGGGGAAGTGGTGTCAAAAATCAAAATTCACCAACACTGAAAAATGGTAAAACCTACTTATGACCCAATAAACTTGTGATTAGTTCATTGTTCTTTCTTTTTTTCATTATTTTTTTGTTCAATTTATTCACTGAACAGGTCTTTAATAAGCACCTATAACATGTTAAGCATTGGCCTAAATTCTGGGGAGACAGACGTTAACACAGCAGATAACAGCTCTACCCCCTCGGGCTTATATTCCAATATGAAGACAAATAAACAAGTAAATGAGTAAACTTTACAAATCAGGATCATTGCTATGAAGGAAACCAGCAGGGAGAAAGTATAGAGGGTAATGGAACTTACTAGAATTCTCATTGCCTAGTGCAGTACCAGGTACGTAAGAGTATGCACCATTTTTATGCTAAATGATTGAATGTGAGCCCAAATATTTAAAATGTTGTATTTGCCATCACTTTCATGTGGCCAGCCCAGGGCAACTGTGATTTGTAAATGGGACTAAAAACAAGAGAGGAAAGGTTTAGACAACACTCCTTGCCTCCAAGGAAATTGTGATGGACAAACGAACAAAGTCTCCTTCAAGAGAATTTGCAATGACAAGGCACGCACTTTACAAAGATCTGTCTCAGCAAACTAACCAGGAAAACAGAACTGAGCTCAGTGGTTAGGAGAACAAGACCTCCAGTCAGACAACCTGGGGCTAAGCCAACACTCCGAAACTCACTCATTATGTTACTTTGAGCCAGGTCTTAACGTGCCCAAGCCTCAATGCCTCATCTTTAAACTCAGTACAAAAACAGTATGGATTTCTTCGTCTTGTTATGAGGATTCAAAGAAGTAACATTATAAAAACCACTTTGCACTGAGCCTTGCATGTTGTATGCATCTAATAATAAGTGTCAGCGTCCCTTAGCCTCTGTGTCCCTGTTTTCTTATCTTTTTAAAGGTAACAATCCCTACCTCGCAGGGTTGTTGACAAGGTTAAATGAATTAACCCGCAGAAAGCACCTGCAACAACGGTAAGTGCTCAATGAATATTAGCAATTATTTATCTGACTCACTTGCTGGTGACAGTGGCTATGACCCCATCCCATTTTAAAAGCAGAAATAAGGCATGTGAGTCCTAAATGTCAGAGCAAATCTGCAAAGGAATCAGATTAGCTGAATCAAATCCACCTAAACCATGGACACACTTGGCATCACTTCCTTGTGACTTGTGGTGAAGAGGCTGGGGTACCAGAAACCAGCACTACTCATGTGCCTAGCATGATTAATCACCTCCTCTCAGTTTATTAATTTATTCAACTTATTTTCATTTTCTAGATCATTTTCTTTACGTTATTATTTAGTTACTACTGTTTCCTTAATTACTACTATTGGAGGAGGGCCATGATTATAACAATCATAATGTCTTTCATCCCTCCACACTGCAGGTCTGTTTCGGCACTGGTCTGAACGTTCTACGAGGGCAGGGGACATGCCTGTTTGGATCTCGCTGTGTCCCCATGGCTTGTGAGGACCTTCGGAGTTTGGGCTGTGTGTGTATCCTGGGTGCAGAATTACAGATTCGCAGAGAAGCACAAGAAATGGGTAGTGAGTGGCCAAGGGCCTTCGCCCACTGTCAGTCCTCTCACCTTCTGAGAGAAGGTGCACACCCAGGCACAACCAGCCCTGGTGCACAGACGGGCATATGACTGCAGCTAAGCTGATCACAGTCCTCCCTCTGATCTTCCTGACCGAGCTCGCAGCAGAGTTTCTTATCCTCTCTGGTCACCATGAAAGCCTATCTGAGGGCACATTTTCCGCTGCATGGGAAAAGCCTCATGTGGAATAGAAGCAAGATGATGTCCCACAGAGGATGCTAAGAGAAGTAAGAATTCAGACAGTGCTCAAGTCCCCATACCTGGTCACCAAGGCCACCTCAACATCTGCAATTTCCACAATTAGTTTATGTCAAAGGAAAATCAGAGCTGGACAGTAGTTGAAGTGGCAAAAGCAGATTTTATTCCAGAACTACTGCACTAGGGGAAGGGAGACTTCAGCACGGACCCAGGCTCAATTCGAAAACAGCAGAAGCAAGAGGGAATTTACAGCCAAGAATCAAAATGGGGGAGGGAGTACGGGGCAACAGGTAGAAAATTACTGAAAGTAAAATCAGGGGCAAGGGGGATTCTAACAGGATTCTTGCTGAAGACGGCCGAGGTGGTAAGACACCACCTGGGGGACACTGGAGGACAGGAACCTGATAACATATCAAAGGTGAACAGACATGGAGGGTGGGGGACTCTGGCTAAAGTGACTTGTCAGGGTTGTTGCTAAAACTGGATTTTATAAGGACGTGCACAGATGGGTTAGGGAGAAGGTCCAGGAGCCTGACCAAAGTTTGGTCAAACAAAGAATCTTTGTCATTTACTTAGACCAACACTTCCCCTTTTGCTTAAACTAGTTCACGTTCCCTCTCTTTTATATCCAAAAGTCTAAAATGCTCAAGGAAAGTATCAAGTCCATTATCCACCATAAAAATGACAAGACAACTATCAACTGTTGAGGGTTTACGCTGCCCCATACTCTAGTAAATGTTTTTCTGCATCATTTCATGAAACACAACTCTAGGAGGTAGCCACTAACATTTTGCCTTTTTTACAAGGGGAAACAAGCACAGAGATAGCAAGTAATTTGGCCAAGGACCCCAGCCAGAAGGTGGCTGAGCTGAGAGCCAAACCACAGTTATCTGCCACGGGGCCCACCAGGGTCATATGCCGACGTCAGTGTGTTTCCAACTGTGCTGCCTAGACTCCCTGCATTAGGACGGCTTGGGGTGCTTATTAAAACGAAGATTAAACCCCACCCTCATTTACTGAATCAGAGCCTTGGTGTGGGGATACACTGCGCTGTAATAAACTGATGTAGGGTATCTAGGGAGGGACTAGAACATTTTACCATTTTCTTGGCACTCCCTCCTCACCATTATATTCACTATCCACAAAACTAGGCCCATCAAATTGATGGTAAATACTATTTCAGTCTTTTGCAGTGGGATGAGAACACACGAGGGACAGAGAGAGGGGGGACAGCAAGCCAAACGGACGAGAGTCAAGAAGCTCTTCCCCGGGCTTGCGGTCTTCTCCGTATCCCAGCCGCGCCGCTGCCTTCACAAAAGCAAATCGCGGGGAAACAAGTTCAGCCGCTCGGCTTCCGGAATATTATAAATAACTCTGCCCCTTGTCTACCTCCACGGTGTGGCTGACGCTCCGAGGAGATAAAGCAATCTTTATGTAAGTCATTTATCTTAACAAACCATTTCAGACAGACCCCCTGCAAAGCACTTTGAGCTCCAAGAACCAAGTTAGATGATAACGACAAGTTACTAAGGGGAGGTTCGATTCCGCCTGCGCCACTTTTTCTCCGAATTGCTTTGCTTTCTCCCCTTCTGGAGAGACGTTCTCATTTTATTTTCACATTTGAGTGTGTTTGGGTTCCCCGCCCCCTCAGAAGTTGTGCTTTCTTGCCACAGTTGACTTGTGTTTTATTTATCATACTTCACCCCCCATTAAGCTTCTCCCTGGAAAGGTCCTGTGTGTGTGTCACAGGCTCACCTCGCCCCTGACCCGCCGCTAGGAGATGACGGGCCGCTGTCCTCATTATCGCCCAGCTGCTCTCCACCAGCGAGAACTGCATTTCCACAGCGAGGGAGAGGGGAGAATAATGACTATGACTAGAAAGTTCAGTACCTGCTCACATGAGTGACAACAAGAGATCATGCCTGGGTTTACAATTCTGTCCTAAATCCACTTATTTTTGTTGTTGCTGTTGGTAAGAGGTCCAGAATCCATTTTCTGCTGTAGCTGTGGCTCACGCCAACACACAGGGGCTAGAAATCGTTTGAACTCAAGAAATCCTAGGAATTTTAACTGGGCGCATGGTAGCCCAAGCCCGTTGGAAGAACAATTTCACAAATTTTTTTAAGTCCTAATATGATAACATCTGCCCCTACTTCCTCCAAATCTCTCTGCTGACACCCCCACCACCAGTCGCCATGGCAACCCATCGAGAAAGGAAGAGAAATTTCCTCATACGTAATATGCTTGGCATCTTGCTCATCATTTGTTATTTTATGATTTATATCACCACCAAATAGGCCCCAGCCAGAATCTGCAACTTATGCTAACACCAAACAGGTACCTAAAACAGAAATATTTTTAAAACCCTAAATAATCAAGTTTAATATGTCTTATGAGGTATGCTACCCCCAAGCCTCCAGAACGTAGGAGAGGCATCTGAAGACAGAGCTGGACACACCAGGAAAGCCATTTGGCAAATATATGGCCCCTGGCTCCTGCTACGCCTTGAGGAAATGATGTCAGACACACAACAGAGAGTGCGGGGTAGGCAGAACGAGAAATCTATTTTCCTGTTTCACACCAATTCTGTTGGGATATTAAAACTCTGAAATTTTGACTTACCTGCAAGTCATTTTCCTAACTTGGACTCCTAATGCAACAAATGGAGCAATAAATAATGTTTTGTTGTTATTGCTTTAACTAAAATGAGTAAGTAAATAAGAATCACCTCACTTCCACCAACACCATTTGGTCATCTTGCTGAAACGACCCATTAAGTTACAACGAAGTTAATAAGGGAGGGATTTCTCACAGTGATATTAGGTGGAGGGAGAACCCTGCCTCACCCTGGAACAGGCATGTGTAGTGTCACCTGCTGATGACCCAGAGTCTGCTAATCCTCCTGGACCCAACTGAGGACTAGCTTCTCAGGGTCAATGACACAGAGCTGAAGAGCTCTCAATTAGAGAATCTGCAGTCCAATCAGAGACTGACATGCAGACTTGTACTTTATTTGGACAAAAGTTCTCTCTCTGACTAGATCTAGCTCGCTCTCCTACTTGCGAAAACTAAAGTATCTTTCCTAAGGAATGGGAGCCTCCCTCGTCTAGAAAGCAATCGATCCAGCTTTGTTTTGGATTGTTTAAGTGGCCTGTTCTATGATAGGCCTCACCTACTCCTTTGATTCTTTTACACTGTCCAATACATAAGATGATTCCCCCGGATTGGGATGTCCATTTATCCATCCAACTGCAGGAGACTCTCAGTTAACTGGAACTCAACTGGCACTCTCAAACAACCGGCAAAAAAACATCTTGCCAGTTAATTGAGATTCTGTTGGTTGCTTGAGTTCCAGAGTTCCAGTTAATGGAGAGTCTGCTTCTATTTATCTGGCATCTACCAATCTGCATGAGTTCTGGTTAACTGAGAGCTTACTGTACATAGATATTCCATCTACTCAACAAACACTGCAGCACTCATCAACCTCTGTAACACCACAGCACACCTTGACAACTTTATTTCACACTGGAGTAAACAGAGGAATCTGCTAGAGGTGGGAGGAGACTGTCCCCGAACCCTGGCCATCTATCTTCATCCCTCCCGGGACTCCCCAAGGGCCGATCAGTCAGTAACTCAGCACACCCATAAACCCCTCAGACCACACTTGTGCCACGGCACCTCGGTGGGCACGGGGTGGGGGGCGGACCCTGAGTTACTGTACTGGAACCGAGAACTGGGCTAAACGATCAACATCCAATTAACGAGACTGGTCCCGGCCCTCAGGGAGCTTACAGCCAAAAGAGGACAGACTGTGAACCAATTATTTCAACAGTAACAAGTGCTACGAAAGGGGAACACTAGGGGTGACTCGAACACACAACCAGAGTCCCACCCAATCTGGGGAGCCGGTTAATATAGAAGCCCAGTGAACTGGGGGAGTGATGCACAAGAACTAACTCGGACTGTAACACCGTGAGAAGATGGGAGGTATAACAGATTTAGCGAGGTGACACTCTGAAAAGGATTAGCTGTTCTAGTCTGTTCTCCCTGTTGCTGAGATTGTTATGATATCCAACTCCTCATTCTCCTTGAGATCACTCACCATTGGACCACTGTTGCATAAATAAGATACTTCCCGAGTATGAAGTAACTTGGCAAGTGATTTACATTTCCTTTCACATTTGCATATCGTTCACACGTTATTACAGAAAACATCGCCACCCTCACCGGAAAGCCGCAGAATACTGAAAACGGACTAATGACGCTGAGCGTTGATCGAGCACTTAACCCTCATGGAGTGCTTACTGCACACAAGCCAAGCTGATGAGTGTGTTTACAAAACTGTGTCTTTTGAATCCTCACAACAACTCTATAAAGTAGATACTCTGTGTTTCCCCATTTACAGACCGGGAAACAAACAGAAAGTTACTCGCCCGAGGTTGGCAGGCATGGGGCGCAAGCTGAAAGCAGGCAGCAGGAGGCCAGAGCCTCTGCACGGAAGTCGGGGGTACCATCTCCGTCGCAGCGAGACCTGAGAATACCCAGACCACAGGGCGGAGAGTAGGGGCAACGTGAACACTTATTTCCCAGCAATGGTGCTCTCTCACTGAACACTCAGGACTGCAAACACTTGCTTTTCTAGCTCTAAAACGAGAGCACCGGGTTGGTACGAACGCTGGAAGCTTTTTTACATGGCACCTGTGCATTCAAAAGGGAACCTGATACTTGATTTCTATGGACAGACAGTGTTAAATGAACACAGAAGTACCAGGAAGAGTGGGCAAAATTGGGCAGAGTTTTGGGACCACGGACTTACCGTCTGGAAGGGACCTCTCGGGGACAGGGGGAACTAGCTGCTGTGGGTCTCCGGCAGCACTTTGTTGGAATTACTCACAGCTGTTCTGAGACTTGCGTGAGCCCCCCAGGTGATAACAATAATACTGCTTGGTGGGGGGCCCCAATTCCAGACCCAGAACAAGCTCCTCTTCTAAAGATGGAGAAACCAAGGCATAGCAGGATGAAGTGACTGGCCCAGGACCACATGCCAGTGTTTCACACAGCTGCAAGTCTTACTTCACGCAGGGGGTGGTTCTATTATTTCTTCTCTCCCTCTTTTCCGCATCTGAAAGCTGTACCTTTTCTATACAGTCTCTCTCCTTGCTAACAACAGAAAGCTTGGCTGAAGAAACAGAATTGGTAAAACACGTGTGTGGAGTTAGGAAGCAATCACAATGAAAAATAAAGTAGGACCATTGCTTCTAAAATAAACTATCCTTTCCCAGCCAAGGAGCTGCCCACATACCAAAAAGAAAAAAAAACAAAACAAAAAAATACAAAAAAACAAAAACAAAAACAAAATAAACTATCTTGAGAGAATACTTAAACCCCCTCAGGTTTTCACTCTTGCACGTAAAGCCCTCTCCCTCCTCCTGCTTTGCCCAGGATCAACACCACGGAAGTCAGGCGTCCCGGGTTTCCACACAAACCTTAAGACTCGGGTTGCTCCTCCGCACGGCCGAGACGACGAGAGCCCAACGCAAGGGCCCGTGTCCAGTTCCAGTTTTGCCTTGGGCTGTCAGTCCCCTCTTCTGGCCTCACGTGGGCTTTCTGTTTGTCGTTTGTTTTTCTACTGAAAACGTGAGCAGAACCTCGAAGGTCCCTCTTTCAGCTCCAGCTTTGTATGGCACTGAGCAGAAGTGGGAGCAACACGCCTGACCCAAAGGAGGCCTGGTCCATAATGCGCTCCCACCTCACACAACCGCTGGGAGACACGCGGTCCCGGCAGGACGATGTCGTGGTGACGGAGGTACACAGAGGTCAGGAAGTGAGCCGTTCGGGGCTGCAGCTGCAAAGATGGGAACACGCCAGTCGGCACGTTTGCAGCGACTCACTCTGTTCGCACTCCTGCTCTCTCCTTCTGAAGAACACGCACTGAGGAACGTTTCGGCGCACTTGCACATGTACTGATCTCTCACTTATGCCTGGCAAAACGACCAGAGAGGCAAAGGGGGCATATTTACCACCAGGAAAGATGCTGTGAAGGAACACGAAAGAGTAGTGCTCATTAAAGGGAAGTCCCTTGTGTAGCAGCAAAATCCATGCCAGCCAGAAACAGTGTGAGGCCAAATTTGCACCCTTGCAGGTAAAAGGATGAAACTGTCAAAAGACTACAGTGCTATCATTTTGGAATTAACACCTGTCAAGGAGAAAAGGAAACTATTTTAAGTGCATAATCTGTCTGAGAGTCAAGGTCAGAAGTGAGTTGGTGCTTCTTATTTTATTCATTTTTCCACAGACACATAAAGATTATATCTAGCAGACGGAGGCTTGTAGCATAAAATAAGCTCCTGTGGCTGCATTTAGTTGCAACAACAAGAAATATAGAGCTACAGATGGCCATCTGTTTCTTAATCTTGACGTAGAGGGCAAAGAATGTTTTCAACTTCAGTTTTTCGATTTACTGAATAATCATTATTATTCTTAAGTGCAGACACCATTAACCACTCTCATACTGCACGGCTTGTTGTCTTCAGGTCTTGCATACCGAATGAAGGTGTTTGCCACAATAAT
Source organism: Lyroderma lyra (assembly GCA_004026885.1). NCBI lineage: Eukaryota > Metazoa > Chordata > Mammalia > Chiroptera > Megadermatidae > Lyroderma > Lyroderma lyra. The sequence goes on along the minus strand of PVJL010009714.1, from coordinate 30,694 downwards.
ACCAGCTATGGCCGTAACCCCTATCAGCAGCCCTTTAAAAAGAAGAAGTGACCGTGTTGGCAAATTAGCACCTGCGCACCCATGCCCGTCAAGAGCTCAGGCTGCATTCGTGCGTTCCTCTTTGCTCTAAGTCATATGCTCACACCGAAGTGGAGGTGTCCCTGACACCATGGGAGATGGAGAGCTGATGACACTTACGGTCTTTTCCCTGAGACTTCCAAATTGGACACATGACACATCCTGAAACACCTTCATCTCTTTAGACACAATAAGAAGGCAAAGCACTTAAACGATGTCCTGGAAACTGATCTGGACCAATTATGAACTGGGGCATCAGTCATCATAGGCTTGTGTACAATAGCTATAGTGTGACTGGTCCTGCATTAGTACTAATGGGAGGCTCACGACTTCCACCTGCTAGCCCACACCCTGCAGGCCAGCTCTGCTTACGAGAGCTTTCTTCTTGTGTTAGGCCAAAGAGCTGTCCTCCTGGAACTTCAGAAAAGCAACCTTGACTTGCTATAAAGTCAACATGGAGCTCCGTAAATCAGTACTCTTCACCGGCCAGTCCTTTGCATCAATATTTATAACATGATTATGTCTACACTGAACTTTTTAAGTAAAGTAATTACTTGTGCTGGCCTTTAAAACTGCTTCATACAAGGCAACAGTGGGGCATTAATTCTTAAAAACAAAAAGATCTATTTGGGAGATGGAATTCTGTTGATTCTTAGCATTTGGTGGGGGGTATTCTGGGAACTAATAGTTTGTGGTTCTGCAAATGTCCTGTTCTCTACAGTAGTCACTACATGTGGCTGTTTTAATTTAAATTAACTGAAATTAAATAAAATTTAAAATTGTGTTTCTTGTTCACTAGTATATTGCTGTATAATAATGCCATATTTCAGGTCCTCAATAGCTGTGGCTACCGGCTACTATATTATTCAGCATAACATAGAACACGTTCATCATTTTCAGAATCCTATTAGAGCAGCTCTGAAACTTAATTTAGAAGGGATCTTTCTGGTCTTTCTAGTTCTACCTGCCATTAAATCCAGGGCTTCCTGTATAAAATCCTTAAGAGTCTAAAAATAAAATTTGAAGAAGGGTAAGCTAACATGTTTAAGGTCTCCCTGAGAGCAGTTCATCAAAGTGGTTAAGACCTTCCTCCAGTTTGAGGGTTCGAACTTCATTCAGAACCTCGTTCTACCTGCTGACTATGGAATACTCTCCCATCACCTCATCCCTGAGCCTTGGTTTCCTCACGGCCCATGGCCTATCCACAGCCTCTCCCCCATTTCCTTCTTCCATAGTAACAGAACCCAGTCTATTTCTGTAGTTAACAGAGATCCCTTAATTTCAGAAAGGCGAACCCACCGCCGATCTAGCAGATGCTACATCACGGGGTGTTGGGGGAACTCTGCTGGGGAGAAATTCCTCCCCCAATAAAAAGGCAACACCATGCGAGAAGCAGAACTTTGACTCTTCCAGCTCCTTCCTGCCTGCTGAGGGGACACAATAGCTGGAGCTGCAGCAGCCATCTAGCAGCCATGAGGTGTCATGCATGGGGACAAAAGCCAGAATGCTAAGGGTGGAAGGACAAAAGAGAACTTGGGCTCTGAATGGCACCGTTGAGCAGCCACATACTTCTTCACTGTTTTATGTGACAAAAATAAACCCCTCTGTTTAAGCCTCCATAAGTTTTGCTATATTCAAAAACATTCCAAATTGATATTTTGTCTTCTAGCAGTATCAAGTTTGGCTATTTTAATAAAAAATCTCAAATAATGAAAGTTTTAAAGATAGAAGTTTATTTCTATCTCAGGTGAAAGACATCTGAGGAACACAGCCAAGAGAAAATGCAGCTCCGTGGTGATCAGGGTGCCTTGCTGCTTCTCCCTTTCTACTCCATCACGTTAGCATTTGGCTTCCACCTTCATGTTGCAAGGTGGTTGCTGGAGTACCAGTCATCACAAAGGCATTCCAGGCAGCAGAAAAAGAGAAGGACAAACAGGCACTTCTTCCATACAAGTTAGCTACATTTAAGCAGCCAGTCTTAAAAAGTCCCACACAGTTTCTAAGCTCATTGTTTCTAGCTCATCTGTCAGAATGGTCACATGGCATTCCTGGCTGCAAAGCAACCTGGGAATGTAGTCTTTCAACTGGGGGTCACTGCCACCCCAATAAAATCAGAGCTCTGCTATTTAGGAATAAGAAGAGAATGATTTTCAGCTGACATCTGTTGAAAGATAAAATGAGCTGATACAAGTATTATAAAATGTTTGGCATGGTGTACGACACACAGTAAACTCTGAACGAAAGTTGCGAGTGGGTTACGGGGTAAAACACCTTGTCTTCAGGAGTCACCTCATCCCCCTGGTCTGTGTTGTGTTAATGCAGTGTGGCACAGACCAGCCCTCTGCCGATCACCTTGGTGAGTTCCCCGTCTTCCTATACCAGCTGTGTTAGTATTTATCGTTTTCTTTCAGTCAACTTGAATTTTAAATTTAAATTAAGTGCACCATTCTCCTAAGTAGGAAATCGCTATTCTTCTAATAAAACAAAGATCATAACAATGAAAATAAAAACACTCATTGTGGGTGTTACCTAAAACCCTCTCACAGGCCACCCTGGAGAAGCCGGGTCTCCGCTGACTGCTGAGGAGTCCACGAGCTGCGTGACTGACTGCTGAGGAGTCCACGAGCTGCGTGACTGACTGCTGAGGAGTCCACGAGCTGCGTGACGGATCCCCTCGGGTCTGCGCTGCCCATGAATCAAGCTCGGCTGCTATTTATTTGCTACGTCGAACGTTGTAAGATGGAGATCACTCCTTGGATCTCTTTAGTCATCAGCAAAACTGGTCCAACCAACCTTCAATGAGAACTGGTGACAAGGAGACTACAGTTAGGGACTTAACAGACGGCCGACACAGGCAGCAGCTTTTTATTTTCTCAGTTTTTAAGAGCCAGACGGAACCCTACCCGCAGTAACATTGCCACCGCTGGCATGTCCTCCGTGTCTTCTCCTTTCGACGTCTCCTGCATCTGTGTTTGCTTCCCCGGCCCGGCTCCCTGGCAGGACCTCCGATGTCCCTCCACGCTCCCGCGCCCCGTCAGAGCCGGCGGGGCGACCCGGACCCCCACGCCGGCCCTTGCCCGCGGCTGGCACGTCAGCTGGCATTTCGCCTCCTGCCCCACTTCACCACTGAGCCTTTCACGGGGGCGAAATACCATCGCACCGCGAAGGTCCTCAGACCAGGGAGGAGTGCTAGGGACGATGTCAGGTGCTATCCGTATCATCTACGTCAGCGGTGTCCAACTTCCGCTGCCCTGGGCCACCAGGGAAGCAGGATTGTCTTGGGCCACACGTAAAACACACTCACACTAACGATGGCTGAGGAGCTAAAATTTAAAAAAGAACCTCATAGCGTTGTAAGAATTCGTGTGGGGCTCCCTTCGAAGCCGTGCTGGGCCGCCCATTGCACGTGCCTGATCTAGGGCAGCTGCCTTCACGCTGGAGCGGCTCGGAGCCCGGGCTGCACCCCCAGAGCCCCTGGCTCACCGCCGCTCCGTGTGGCCTGGGGGAAGCTCCCGTGCTTCCCTGTGTCTCCGTTTCTGCCTTTGTAAAATGAGGACAGCACACGATACCACACGCACCGGCTCCATACACGCAAAGCACCTAGAACAGCCTGGCCCATAATGAGCTCTCAGAACACGCCAGCGATTACCGCTGTGATCCCCTGCGTGGTGATAGGTAATCGGTCGTGAACCCACTGAGGTTGCTCTCCCACCACCAAGGACGTGGTGTTGCTTTGTCCATCTCCCTAACAGACCCGCTCTGTCACAAGCGCGCCTGCCTCGGGCAGAGGGCCACAAGCAAGCAAACAAAAGACAAAACTCAGATACAGTCTACTCCAGCAGGTCTAGACTGACACAATCATTGAAAATGCCTCAGATAAAAGCATTTTATCTATCACTCGCTTTAAATATAAACATCCTGTCACAGACTCCCGCTCCCGCCCACCTCCTCTCCCAGACGTGGACCGGCAGTATGAGGGGTGGGTTTATACAAACCGGAGGTGGGGAAGCAAGTGCCTCCTTAAATTCTGCGACCTAGGCGTCTCGCTGGCCTCACTCCAATCCCAGCCCTGGGCAAGAGTACCCCGGCCCCCAGGTGGCCTCTGGGTATGAACCAGCCTATTGGGACCTTCTAGTCCTTACCAGTCCTGTCCCTCGTGTGTTCTGCTACGGCTGAAGTCACTGCCTGACACCCCCACAGTCAGGTCATTCTCATTTGATGACAGGCTAGAGAGGCCCCCTCATCAGCTCACACAGGAGCTGCTGAGTCCTCCTCACATCCTCCACGCAAAGCCCTGGAGCGTCTACCCACGATCTCTGGAATGTAGTGCTAACTTCTCTCAGGGGCACACAGGGGGCACACAGGGGGCACACAGGCGTGTGGGGGAGGGGTCTCCACCACTCCATTAGGATCTTGAGGGCAACTTACAAAAGCTGGACACTGGCCTTCTCCCTGCCCAACCACAGCAGGCTACCACGTTTCCTGGGACACGGCTGTCCCTCAGCGTGGAGCAGGGCGGAAGGGAGGTGGTCTCTGCCCAGAGCCTCACCTGGGCCTCGAGTCCAAAGCCTGTGACTTTGTCATCTCAACTAACCCCACCAGCCTCGCCTGCTCAGGTCCCAAGTCCACAGCGGGGAGATTGGGGTCCACATGCCCAGCCCTGCCTCTCTTGTCACTTGTCCCCACAAAAGTCCCAGCCAGAGGAGCACGATCCTACCTTTTTCATCAGACTTGGCTGGCGCTTCCTCCTAACGCAGGGCAGGATGCCGAACAGCCTGGCCAACAGGTGGAAGAAACTATGGTCTCAATCTTCCAGGTGTCCCTCTTGCTATGCTAAAAATAATTACAAAATAAATAAATGTCCTATCCTCCTCCCCTTCCCTCTCTCTGCACTCCCTCCTTCTAAAACCTGGCTTTTAATCCTACTATCTTGTCCGTAAATCTTACACTTAATATCAGAAGCCAATTAATGTATTCTTTTTTCTTTTCAGTTCTACTATAATGCTCCTGATACACTTGCCTCTCCCTGAAGGAGCTAAATGCCTCAGGGCTAGTTGAGGAGGTCAGTAAAATACGTGGAGGTGCCAAAGAAGAAAGGACATTCAATCATTTTTTTCAAAATATTACCCCTGTTGCATTTATCAACTTGGGCAAGTTTCATAATTATCTGAAGAAAAAGAAATTATAATGGTTCTAAAGCATATTGTAATGGGGACAATTCGTTTTATGTGTATACAAAGAGATGTAAGCAAATAGTCACAGCAGCATTATTCACAATAGTTCAGAACTGGAAACAATCCAAATGCCCATCAGTTGGTGAAGAGGCAAACAATATTTATAAATCCATACAGTAGGATAATATTTGACAATGAAAACGAATAAACTCCTGATGCCTGGTACAACATCAATGAACCTCCAAAACATTAAGCTAAGTGAAAGAAGCCCAGCCCAAAAGACCACTATGCAGCGTCTAGAAAAGCAGATACACAGACAGTGTGTAAAGCAGTCTAGGGCTGGGAGTGGGGGCCAGACTGGCTGCGTCCGGGCCCCCAAAAACGCCTTGGGTGAGGGAAATGTTCTAGAACTGGGTTGTGATGATGATTGTGCAACTCTGTAGATTTACTGAAACTAATGAATTGTACATTTGCAATGAGTAAATATGATATACAATTATATCGCAGTAAAATTGTTTCTAAGAGTGTTGAACATATGTGCATTCATGTACACGTGCATGCACACGCACACACACATGCAGTGCCTGTCACAGAATACACTCAAAAGATGTTGATCACATCTGTTACCATATTATTAAAATGCCTCTCATGTCACATCATTTACATGGTTATTGCCCTACAATAATTTGAGAGGCAATTTATGCTTAGGGAATTATCAGCTTAGTTAAAATGCCTATTATCAAATTCTTAGTGTCTTCAAAAATTCCAGGAGCTCCACAGAAGTTTCACAAATGTTCTCATTATTTAAATGTGCCTTGTAACAAAAGATGACTAGATATTGTTAGAGTACTATTAGAATTCTCAACCTCTCTTTTGCCTGTTGTGAAAGCCAATTTTCCCAGTCACAATACTTGAGGCTAAAAATAAATAAATAAAAACGAAAGCTTTCGGCACACCTGCTTCAGTCAGGTGCTGGAGCCTTTTTATAGAGTTAGTATTTTTAACCTTCCCTTTACTTTTTACAAAAGCCGCTTCTTCCTTCGTGTTTTCAAGCATCACTGCGTCACCTACTTAGAGTTTCCAGCCATTTGTTCCCAGTCACAAGGTAACGTCTGTTTTGGCAGAAAAATAAATCCGAGGCCCATGTGCACCTCGCATTTAACCGCAGACGCAAGGACACCTTCGTGCTCCTTGCTGAGGGACACTTTTTTGTTTCACACTCAAGATGACTGACCCTCTGATCCACACTCCGCAGGGTCCAAGGCTGTGGTAGGCTTCCTCTCCATGCAGCCAGTTTCCAAAACTCATTCCTTTTGTCTCCCCACAGTGGCCTGTTCCCTCTAGCCAACCGGGTTCCTAACTCCCAGGTCCCTGACCCCCACACATTCTCTCCTGCCATCAACCCCACCCGAGATGCCGCCACTCCTCCAAGTCCAACCAAGCGTTGGTGGCCTGCTTCTGACTCCCTTTCTGTCCTCCCAGCTCCATCATTTCACTCAACGCCCAGGACAACTTACCCTCTATTATCTGGCTTGCCTTTATTTCACAATAAGTGGCATTTTTTTCCTCCACATTACTTAGGTGACCATGGCTTCTACTTCTTTGAGAGTCCTCTGGCTCTAGTATGAAGAATTCATCCCCCACTGCACACTCACCCACGGGACACACTCACAGAGAGAGTGCATGCTGAGCTGCCTACACAGCTTAGTGTCTCAATGTCTCTCTCTCTCTCTCTCTCTCTCTCTCTCATTCCCTTAGCTCAGTGGTTCTTAAAGCCTGGCCCCAGCATCAGCACCACCTGGAAGCGTGTTAAAAATGCCAATTCTCAGGCCCCACCACAGACCGAGGGAATCTGAAATTCTGAGGGTGGAGCCCAGCAACTCATTGTTTCACAAGCCCTCCAGGTGATCCTTAAATTGGAGAACCAACGCCCCAAATGAAATGCCTGTGTGATGCAAGTCCGTGGTAACTGAGGTCCGTGTAGCTGCAGCCCTGGAAATCTTCACAGCCTCACCCCTACATCAAATCGTCAGCTGCCCCGTTAAAGAGACCTCTGTTACTTTCCAGAAATGTTGGCTTTCCTGCAGCCAGACAACCACGAAATGAGGGAGAAAGCAAATCAACAGATTAACTTCCCCGACTATTAGCAGAGCTGAGCGGACATTATTAGTGGTCGTGCTCAGAGACGTTGAGGCAAGTGGAAACGCACCTTTGGTGAAAACCATCGTGGCCCGTGCTCCACTGACCCCAGAGGCGGCCAGGCGTCAGCCTTTGCCGATGGCGACGAAGCAGCGTAACAAGGAAGATCGTCTGCTGCAAAGCTTTGAGTAGGACCGAGAAAGGGTACGGCAGCGATGTTAATACTCTTTATTTAAAAAAAAAAAAAAAGTGGAGGAGAAGGCATAAAAGGTTTCCTTCAAACAGCAGATACAATGGGTCTATTAGCAGAATATAAAGGAGTATAATTTTTAAGTAAAAAAAATTAACAAGTTTCCAGGTGCTGCTGATGCTGGGGCCAGGCTTTGAGAACCTTTTGGGGTATCACTCTTGTTTTAACAGTGGGAGCCTCTAAGGAGAGGTTCCCTTCCTGTTGCTGGAAAAAACACCACTTTTAAAAAGAAAGTAAGAGTAGAAGTGAATGCATTCTTCTTAGCAAGGCCGATTGCTCCGTGTATTAGAAGGGAGGAGGGAGGTCCTGGTGACTGAACCCTGCACACACCTTCTGGGCACCTGTTTCTGCTCGGCTCCCTGCTAAGACGGGATCACCACCTCCTCCAGGAAGCTGCCATCATTTCTCACTGCCCCCAACACTATCACCACACGCAGAAGAGAGTCCACAGTCCCACCCTTGACCTACACCACCCTTGGTGACCTGTCCTTTCTCTTCCCACACTACCTCCAAAGCCCTGTCCTACCTCTGTGCCCCTCCCTCATCCACTCCAGCTCCTCCTGCCTTACCAGTCGTGTGAACACACCAGGCACATTCCTACCGCAGGGCCTGTGCCTCAGCTGCTCCCCCTGCCCAGAACTCCCTTCCAGATAACCACATGGCTGCTCTGCACCCCGCCTTCAGTCTCTGTTCAAGTGTCACCATAACAGAGAAGCCACCCACAGAAAACAGCACATGTGCACATGCACCCCTTCCTTCACTCTCCCTCCCCTTATTTTCCTTTATTTGTTCTTCATACTTAGTGTGTTCTATTCTTACTTTTTTGCTTTATCTTCCCTTGAGAATATCAGCTCCAAGCAAGCAAAGATTTTTCTGTTTTTGTTCACTGCTATATCCTCAGCACCTAGGAGGGTGCCTGGCACATAAGTAGGTGCTCAGTCAATACTTGCTGAATAAAACAGTGGTTAAATGGATGGGGAAGGTTAACTGCTAAGGATAGAAAAAGATAAGCTGCCTCAATGAGCTCACAACTGGGTTTATAGTTACATTTCTTTCTCCAAATGAAGAAGTTAAAATTGGTGGCAGATGTCAATTCTGCTTCTCATACTCATGCTCAGAAAATGTACAAACCTATTAGTACCTGAATCATTTTCGTAAACTGTCCAGTAAGTCAAACTCATCTAGCAGGACTCACAAGGACAATGGCTTTAAATTCTGTGTCTCCTTAAAGGCCAATCTGTCACCATTCGCCAGAAGCAGCCACATTACTTCTTTCTGATGCTGAAGCCGGTGTCCAGAAGTTACTGAATAACTGACAGGTGACTTTCCTCAAATGCCAGCAGTCCCAAGAAAATAGGAGTGATGTACCTTGCAATGTGTCTAACTGCAAGGTCAGTAAGATTTATGGTTTACCTAACGTGTAAAATACTCACTTGGTAAGGGGTTCCCCCAGAGAGCTGCAGAATGCTCAAGAACCTTTCTTCCTCACAGGCAAGTGAAACAACCAGTACTGTTAGAAACGCAATTCGCTCACTAAGGTGCAGTACCACGTCATGAAACGGACACCAGCACTACTTCCCCTTTCTCATAGTTTGTTTTAATGAAGGTAAAATCATGTGTGATAAAGCGATTCTAAAAGGTTTACTCATCCTCCAGGTAAACCTCTCTCTTTGTGTTATTTGCTCCCTTGGTTGCTATCCTTGTATACAGTGGACTCATGAGATTAACGTAGCTTGTAGCACACACCAGAGCCTGCAGACTCTAACTCAGGCCACAGCTTTCCAAGGTCTCCTATGAAAATACCCCTCATCGTATATCCAAGGATTTTAAGTCAGATCAAGTGAATCTCTAATAGGATTTATTAGGCAAATGTGAAGATTTAACTATTACAAAGGCTGAAGGAATTAATTGCCTTTTTGCATTGATCCAGTGTGTGTTGGTGGTATCCCCTCTCTGCACATACCAGAGTAAGGGGCTGAGCCGTTTGCACGGGTTCCCATCTCCCTGGGAGGTGGGCATCCCCGGGAAAACATCTCCCATGCCAAGCCAGGCACGTGGGGCCTTTCTGATGAGAACAAGTCCTCTGGTCCTCCAAAGGACTCCTGCTGCGGGGGCTGATGTGGTCTCAAAGTTTCCTCTGGACCAATCCCAACTAGCACCCTGCCACTAGTCAGTTCCATCACGCCCAATGTTCAAGCTTGAATCTGTCGGAGTCATCTTTTGCCCACGAATGATCAAAAATTAGCCAAGGGAAAGGCTCACGTGTCTTTCTCAAACCAAATTGAATGTATGAACCAGGCCAGACTTAAAACTCGTATCTCGCAGTATCCCACTCAAATACCTACATCTGCTGTTCTTCCTTTTCAACACTAAATGGAGTATTTAAGGGCTGGTTTATTCTTATTTATTTTGCATGACTGAGAATGGTGTGTGCTAAATATTTTTTAAACTTACTGTTCCCACACATCTACAAACATCTGTACTCGCACTGCAAGACAAAAGAAAGAAAAGCAGCAGATCCCTATTTTATGTAGGGGAAAAAGTCTAAATGGTATCCCCTCCAAAAAATCTAGGAGGAGTGATGTGGCCTTTAACAAAGAAAAGCAACAATAATGTACTGTTTTAAAACAGAAAAAAAAATATCTCTTTAAAATGTAGCTTTTAAAAAAAGGTCAGAGAAGTTTAAGGTTTACTCAAGTGTAAATGTCAACTGGAGTAAGTGATACCTGTGAGAAAATGGGGAGACCACTGACCTTTTATCCAAGAGAAAGCTAGAAATGATGTCTAAGAAGGGTGAAGGGAGGGAAAACATTGTAAGAATTTTGAGCAAGGGAGAGAAGCCAGAATGAAGAAAAATCTAATGAACTGAAATTGTTAGTTCCACACATAGGATGCTGTTAGTTGCAAAGCCATGCACAACCTGGATAAATACTTTAAAAGGTGGTATGTTAAAATATGAATGGATCAGCCTGCAAGAGAGGTTCTGCTCAGGTCTCAACGCAATCCCAGACTAAATGAGAACCTCAGAACCGGGCTTCATTCTCAGATACATTTCCCCCTGGTGGTGCCAGAAACGCCCATATTTACCACTCAAAGTATTTGCTGACTGGGTAACTTAAACAAAATCCAAGAATTGGTCTTCTCTCAGTTGGTCTGTACTGTTGCCTCTGCCTTCTGAGCTCCTTGAAGACGGCCAAGACCTGACTCTCGTGTTTATCTTTCGAAGTCTATCACATCACCTCATTCAGAAGCGCCATCAGTCAGGGTTTGTTGAAGGAAGGAATTAATTGCCCTCTCCTGCCCCGGAGAGTCCAAGTAAGATTTGGAAGCAATTACCTGGTGATGGGCTCACCCAGTCTCGTTTCTTCCCACCTTTTAGGCTCATACACGGGAGCTGTATGTCATAATACGTGACGAGAAAATGTCCCCACTGCCTTGAACCATCTTCTCCCCATGCTGAACAAGTCAATCCATGACAAGAAAGCAGTGATTAACAGCTCCTCTGCCCACGGATGCTTGCTTGATAAAGAGGAGATATGGTCCATATTTCATATGAGTTTCCTTAAACTTCAACCACAGAGACTGAAAATTCAAACTCTGCTCTATCAAGCTGTGGCTTCCCACTGTGTGTCTTTACACTCCTTTCACCCCAATTAAGCAAAAAAAAAAAAAAAAAAAAAAAAAAAAAAAAAAAAAAAAAAAAAAAAAAAAAAAAAAAAAAAAACTTAAAGGGCAAACTCTATAAAGTATACTTTTCTGTATCCCACACAGTACCTAGCACGAAGCTCTACAAATAGCTGTTAAATGAAGAAATGAAAAAGATTAACTTCAACTGCCCCAAAGTTACAGTCCAAAGAAACCATGTCAGAGTGACATTCTTCCACTGAACGCCAGAAATTTTTAGGATACATATAATTCAAAGGCTTGGCACCAAACCGTTTCTGGGATAAGTCAGTTTTATCGAAGATGGGTGAATGTCAGTTATAAATCTTTGTACTAATAGTCTCCTTCTGATTCTTCAACCTGAAAGGCCACTAGACTTGGAAAATATAAAATCGAGGTTCTTGCCCAAGTTTTTTCCATTTATCAACATTAAAAAAAATAGGGATAATAATATCTCAGATGCTGAGTTGTGACAGTCGAATGAGTTGACGAATGGAAAAGCATCTCAGAAATTATAAAGTATGATACAAATGCCTGTATTCTTACTACAATCATTTGCACTTGGGTCAGTGCATTTAATCCTATGCTTAATAATTGAAAATAATAATACATTTGTATCTAATGATAATCTAATTTAAACCTCACACAAAATCCCTATGTATTAGGTGCTATCATTATCCCTAATATATAAGGACACTCTGAGACTCAGTGAGATTAAGGGGCTAGGTTAAGGTCACATAGTCAGTTATGGAGTTTGGATTCAAACCCATGCAGTCTGGTTCCAGAGTCCCTACTAGTAAGTACAACACTCTGCTGTCTCCTAAAAGGAAGGCAAAGATTTTGTTAAACCTAGTGATGAGAAAGCTGGTTAGAGAGGGAGGTCAGGGGACATCTGATGGGTTCTATACTTGACCATAATTTCTACACTATCCCTTGATGATCTCCTTTACCCTATTGTATCCAACCCTCTGTTATCCTGGCCTTTAGACATATCTACCTCCTTAACCACTTATTCATTCAGCAAATACCACTGAGCATCTACATGTTAGGCCTAAGCTGGGTGTTAAATGAAGCATGAGCTAAATAAGAAACCTGATCTCATGGAGTTTACCTCATGCTGAGTGGATAAAGGCAATGCATGAATGCATTAATTAATTAATTAATTAATTAATTGGTTTGAATTAATTAATGCAATCCTTTCATACAGGATTACATTGCATGAATGCTTCAAGAGTGAGCACCCCCACAAAAAAGACAGTCTGGTGGAAGTTGCATTGTCTTTTGTAACACAGACTCCAAAGTCAACAAAGTCCTCATTCTATTCATTGAAGGTGAGTGACTAAAGCCCACCCATATTCTCGGGGAGGGGAATTACATCCCATCTTTTGATGAGAAGCATGTCAAAGGACTTGCTGATATACTTTAAAACCACCAGACCGGCCATTTTCCCCAAGCTTCAGAGGGACATGAGCATCCCAGCTCTGAGAGTCAAATCTGGCAACTTCAAGTACAGCTTCTCTGACACCTGCAGCACAGACTCTACGGCATTCGTTAAGGACCTCGGCTAGAACTCCAGGGAGCTGGCTCTGTTCATCCTGCCCAATGTAACCGCTCCCTTCCCTCCTCTGAGCTCACATCACCCACTCTCTCATCACAACACTGCCTCAACTCAGTAGTTATTCCATATTTCAACCCATATCAATACAGAACTTTGTCTTTCTGGTCTCCTCACCTGGGTCACAGGGTCCTAGAGGGTATTAAATATGCATTACGCAGATCATTTCTGAATCTTTTTCACAGTATTTTAAAAGAAGCAATTCTCATAAATTGTGGAGTAGAAAAAAAGGAGGAGGAATTTTTCTTTGCTTTCTGAGAATATCTCTTTCTAAGGTCCACTCTAACTTTTAAACTATGAACTATAAGATACACATATACACACATTGTGTGTGGATCACTCTGCAAATTATGTGAAATATCAGATTCTTAGACACCTGGAAAGTCCTCAAAGGTCGCCTAGGGAGGTACAACCATCCTCAAGTTTTATTAACATTGTTTTATTTAATTCACACAATAAATCCATGGGGAAAGTTCTGTTGCTATCCCCATTTCTCCCATGAGAAAAATGAGGCTAATAGAATTATATTCCCAAGGTGACACCAGTCAGTTAGTGGGAGCACAAATCTGGCCTACCTGACTCCAAATCCAGGACCCTGTCCATGAGAAATCCCAGGTCCAGTGAGAGGCAGGGACTTGCCCAAAATTAGCATTTGAGTTTCCTAATTCCCAATACAATGTTCTACTCATATAAGTGAGAAAAGCCGCTTCCCTCTAAATTCAAAATTAGAATCAATTCACCCTCAACCTGAAATTTCAGACCATACCTTTTTTGTTTGTTTGTTTGTTTGTTTGTTTGTTGTTTTTCCTCTTGGACCTGAATTCAAATAATTGGGAATGGGTGAAAGAGCAAAAAAAAAAATCATAGAAAGAGGGAATTCCAATAACACAACATCTTGCCACACGAAAAGGTCAAATGACACTGTTTCAGTCTATAATAGGCTACGATTTGAGAAAATCCCAGCCATGAAATACCAGGCAATTTTCTGACCTTTTTAGCTGTAGCTGCAAGTGCTTTGATTTTGGGGGACATTCTATATCTATATAAAAATAAAAAGAAAAGAAAAAAATGTTTCTAGATACTCTGCTCTCATGATGTAAAATATAGCTTACAGGTGTATGTGGTGGACATTGTTTGTTGGATATTTTTTTATTTGTTATGTTTTGTTTTTGGCTGCCACATATCCAAATGCCCTTCCTATAACTACAGATGTCCCTTCTTAGGAATCTTGGTAGAAGGCAGGATCCACCTCCTATGTAGAAGCTGAAAAGGCAAGACACTCCTCTCCCAGCCTCCTTTGCAGCTAGAGTATAAGACCTGGGCTTGATGAATCAGATACGTCTACCCTGGACTTTGATTAAGGACCTAGTGATATAAATAAGCAGGAATGGAGGAGAATCTATCCTGAAAGTGAAGCAACAATGGCAGTAGAAGCTTCCAGTTTCCGAAGACATCAGAGTTGGGAAGAGCACCCTCTGCTCATTGCCAGTGGCAGCGTAAGCCATGGTACCCAACATTCTACAGAGAGGCCAGCAGTACCTTCACAGACTGGTTCGTAGCATAATTTTGGCAGTGGTTGTTGTTGCTGCCCAGTATTTCTTGTTTATACTCATATTCTGAGCTTGGAGCCCAGGGATTCTTTGAGCAAATCAATATCACTTTAATAAATTCCTTTCTTGTTTAAGTTAGCCAGAAGTAATTTCTTTTGCTCGAAACTAATAACCCTAATTAATCAAAGAATAAAATTAAAATGTACTGGGTATGGAATGGGGTAGAATTTCTTATTGAATATAAAAAAAATTATATTCAAATGTACTTGATGAAAATTTTTACTGACATTGACTCATGTGTAAAGGAATTGATATGGCTGCCCATTATCACATTTTCACAATTTGTAAAACAGGATCAAGATCTGTTTTCCCACCCACATCAAGGTCTCCATCTAGATAAACTTCTTCTGTCACAGAAACCATTAATTTCCTCATCAATCAAGCTTAGAACCCCACAAATATCTTTACGTCTTTCTTCTCCTTTATAGCCATTAACCAAATATTTTTTTTATTTTCCCTAATAATGACCTCTCACGTCTCTTCCTGTCTTCATACTCTTAGTGGCCAAACTTAATGCAGGAAATTATCACCTCCTGCATGAACTAATGTTATAATTTTTTAACTGACCTACCTGTCTCCAATGTGTCCTGTGCCAAATGATTTTTCCAAGACACTATGCATTATCACACCCCAGATCAAAATCCTCGATGACTGACCACTGCCTGCAAGATAAAATCCAAACTGTTTAGCATAACATAGGAGATACCTCATAAATGATGCCCTCTTACCCTTCCAATTTGACCACCACATGTTTCTATATATTTATTATAATAGTATTTGACCAAGGAAAATATTTTTAAACATAATATACTGATTTTTAATGAAATCAAGAGATATTACAATACATGCTTGAATGAAGAATACAATTAAAATGACAAAAAAAGGTGTAAGAAGGTTTTTATAGCTACAATGTTATAATAACCAATACTAAAAAGAACTGTCATGTTCAAAATGCTTATTATGTGCCAATGTTCTAAATGTCCTATCAGTATCATATATATGAGGGCTGTATGGAAAGTATCCAGCCATAAATGCCTCTATTTTTCATATTACATGGCTGGATACTTTCCAGACAGCCATTGTATAAATATTATGGCAAATTTATAAGATAGGTGTTGTAGTTCCATTTACAATGTGGAAAAACTAAAATGCTGAGGAACTGAAAAATATATTCAAAATCATTCAGCCAATAAATGCAGAGTAAACATTCAAATGCCAAGAAGTCAATTCTTAAATAAAGAGCATATTTTCTTAAAGGCAGACTATCATGGGAGTAAAGAAACTACATAAATGTATATGTTTTTGTGATCTATGCTTTAAATCAATTGTAAAAGGAAAAATATAGCATCAATTTCCCAATGGAACCTCATTAACATCTTACAGACTATCGGTATACTAATACCATGCACATTAACTTACAAAGCTTATGAAAGAAAAACATATTCTCAGGCCCCACTCTCCAGGAATTCCATTCCAGTGGGTCTGGCAGGAGCTCAGTACCACGCATTTTTATTAAGTACCTGGGTGTTGCTCATGTAGCTGATGCACCTGGTCCATGACTCTAGATGTGAAAAATCTTGAAGTAGGTAATCAGTATGGGGCACTGGTCACATGACCTGGGTTTTGTTCCTTCTGACTCTACCACTCACTTGTTGTACAACGATAAATAATTATTTTATTGACCCTTAGTCATCTTTATCATCTTTAAGTGAAGGAGAATGAAATAGACACTCTTTCTCCACAAATACGACTCACTGATGCACTAGTCCAGGAAAAAGCATATCTCACATGTACAAACTGTTCAGTAGATAATGCCTGCCTGAAGCTCTATGTTCAGCAGGATTCTGAGGTTCTATTTCATATCAGTAGGAAAAATAAAATGATCATTCAGAGATGTTTGTTATACATGTGTGAAGGGGACTGGAAATGTGTGCCTTGGGTATTCAATAGTCTCAACATAGCCACACAGGTCTATTTTTTTCCTTGTTTCAATAGACTATCCCTTTATTCATACTCTCCCCTTAACCTTACTGAAATTATCCCTCCAGGCCCATTTCCAAGGCTCCATAAATACTTTCTTGTCACTCTTTTCCACATCCTATTTTTACACTTCTAAAAAGTAATTACTTCATCATTTCTTGTAACATGGATAGTAGTTTATCTGCATCTCTCTTCCTCAAAAGATCACTGAATTGTTGTGAGCCTACAGTGAAATAACAAATCTAAAATGTCTAGGAAAAATAAATTAATTTTAAAAATAAATAAAATGCCTAAAACACAGTAGAAATGCAATTATTATTCACTGCAATCTATTCAGCTCTAAACCTAGACCTCCGGGGTAAAAGTTCATAAACATTGGAGATGTGTGCCACAAAGATGGTTAAGAGAAAGCTGGGGGGTCAGCACCGTGGACAGCTCAGAAGGCTTTCTGGCGTTCCTGGGACAGTTCTGACACAAATCAGTATTTTCCAGCCTGTCTGGAACTAAGGTTTCTCTGCTTTACAATTATGGGATCTGCCAGTCTCCCAGAAAAGGGATATGCTTGTCTATTAGGGAGCTTTAATGTATGCCATGGTCTAACTAGCTCTCTCACTGCAGAATTACAGTGAAGTTAATACGTTATTAACCAAGGTTACCCCAACACATTTAATATAAAATAAAAATTTATTTTAAAAGTCTAGGCTCTAAGTCAGCCTTTCACTTTGAATCCTATTTCCCCCATTTACTAACCGTATAACATTATACAAGTTGTTAGGTATCTTAGCACCTCATTTACCTTCTCTGTTAGATAGGAATGATTACAGCAATTACTTCATAGAATTTTAGTGAAGACAAAAAGATATATCTACATGTAGTGCTTATAACAGCCTAGAACATAGCAAGTCCTCACTGGAATGAATGGTTAGGGCAGGGCTGGGCAAAATACCACATGGGTCTATGGCAGGGCCAGGAGAGAACCTTATGGTGGCTAATAGCTGCCACCATAAGGACACAGAACTGGTTCTCTCCAGGCCCTGCTATAGACCCATGTGACCTCGAGAGGCCTTTTACATTCTCAACTGTGAGACAAGAGAGTTGGACCAGAGCAGCTATTTTTAACATAGAATCCATGAAACCTGAAATTTCCCATCTTGCATCCCAATGGTTCAGTCATCCTTGGGTATAGCCAAGAGTCAGACTTAGAAGAGTCTGAGAAATTCTGGACACCATAGCCCCAGCCCCCCTGACTTCAGTGTCCTCAATTTTTGGTTGAAAAAAAGAACAAAAAACATGAGGTTTTCAGTATACCTCTGGCTCAGGTTATCTGAGCCTTCCTCAGACCTAACTACAACCTCAACACCAAACTGTCAAAAGAGGGGACACTCAAAAAAGAGGAGGAAGCATGAGACACCCATATTTCCAGGCCATTTCCCTGCTTTTTGCAATCCATGAAGATCTTCCTTGGTCCCTCTATCCCAGGCCTGGGCAGACTTTTTCAGAGCAAGAGCTACTTCTTTAAGTGTTGCAGTCCACTAGCTATTTATTTTATTGTTCAGGAGGTCACCCCCAAATGGCTTGGTAGTCCACCAGTGGACCAAGATCGACATCTTGACCAGCCCTGCTCTAATCATTCATTCCGATGACCCCAGATTGTTACTCCAAGTGGTTGGATGGCTGGCATATTTCAGTTTTCTATTGCAGTTTTCTTACTGAGAGTTCCTGAAACAAAGCCATGCAGCTCTGAGTCCCTGTGTACAGACCTGCTTATAAGTTTTCCCTTTAATCCTCAGCATCTTTGGCCAACTGCCTTTATAAGTGTTATAAACCCAAACAGTTTCCCAGCCCACTGCAGCTTCTAACATGAGATCATAGCTTTAAATCTCAAAATCACAGTATACCTGGTTATTAATAGCAGGGGATTTCAGCTCAACACAATGCTCTGGTAGACTGCCAGCAATCCAAGTTCAACATCCTCCAGGGTGTGAAATTAAAAGGAAAAAAAATCTTAAAAGCCTGAGAATTTCTGTTCATTTGTGCTAGACTTTTAACTCCTTCTCTACACTTTCCATCAGCTATAAGATGGCTGCTCCTACAGTTCAGGATCAATGCTTTTAGCACTTCTAGGGTAAATAATCATGTTTTACTCATCTTTGTAGATTTAGTGACTTATGTATAATAAGTGCTTATAGGATATTGGATTATTGTTCAATAATATTCACTTTCTTGTGTTCACTCCCATAGGAGGAATATGTGTCATTAATGTTGGGCTTGTCCATGAGTCTTGCTTTGGCCAATAAGATGCTAACAAATGTAATACAGCCAAGGCTGAAAATGTGCTCATGCAGTTGGACCTGTTCTTTTGGACCTCTGCTATAACAACGAGAAGAATATTTCTCAGCTAGCTCACTAGTCCCAGAAGGAATATAAGAAATAATGATGAGTAGAACCCATTGGCTTCGGCTGACCCCAGCCTGTATCACATTTGAAAAGTTAGTGGACATGACCCATAATTTGTTATTACTTAACACCAGGTTAAGTAAAGGGACATTTTCCAATTTTGTTATATAATCTCTTTCCTTCACTGACCTTGTCTCCATCCCACAAATAAGAAAACACACCTTTTGAGAAAGGCAGAACTGTCCTGAAGTCATGCTGGGCTAGGGGGAAAACATCTAATCTCTGCTGTAATAAAACTCTTCAGAATTTATAAGAACCAAGAATTCCCAATAAGCCTATAATTGAACCTGCATTTACTACAGTGGTAAAACTGGACTGAAAATTAAAAATTCATTACCTAGTGCAGTTTGCAGAAGCTATGTTTGAGATCCCTGGAAAAGGTTCCCAATCCCCTCTTGTAGCAAATACAAGAACACAAAAATTACCAAACCAGGTCAGATCCCTAGTACCCTTCAGCACAGAGCTCTCTGATACATGAAAAAACAAAGTTATCCTTGATGAAAAGTTGGGTTGCAAGCAAAATACCCCTGGTTGCCCTTAATAAATCATCCTGAATCTGTCACTCAAGTAAGCTTCTGATAGAAGTATCTGGTAACAGGTTTTCCCTATATCTCAAACAACATTAAAAAAAAAAATAAGAAAAAGACAAATCGAAGAGGCCACTGTTTTCAGGTATTAGACAACAGAGTGAGAACTACAACTCCCAACAGACAGGAAATCCACAAACTGTGCTGTGCAGTCACCCCAACAATATGTCCAGGACCATCTCCCAAATAAGGCACGATGAGCTGAAAGGAAGTCCATGAACTGAAGTGGCTCAAGTTCAAAGTTTAAGGCAGCTGAAAAAGCTGGAAATTGTGGGGTGGAGAGGGGAGAGAACTAGAACTGGGGGGGGGGCACCCCAGAAGTTTTGGTTTCCCAAAAGTCCTAGTCCAAGGGCTAATTTCACAGACACAGGATGAGACTGTGCTTACCCAAGACTGGCTGCTATGAGCTTAATAATAGAAAAGCAACACTGGAGTTCAAGTAGAAGACACTGGAAGTCCAGCTTGACTGAGTAGAAAGACCCAGTAACACCTCAGCAACCCCCTGGGCAACAGGCTGACATGCCAGAAACAGTTCTTCTTATGAGTAAGGACCATCCACTCTAGACCCACCCAAACAAAGCTTTAAACCAAGTCCTGACTCTATCCATGGAGGAAACAGCTTAGAACTTGAGTCCCACCACACAGAGGGGCATGCAAATGCCCTGGGGCTTACCACAGATATGGCATAACAAAATACAGGACCAAGTCTACACAATTATTAGGTAATCATTCAGTAATTGTCTACTAAACAAAGATAAACCATCTTCAGAGAAAGATTACAGAATCAGAGTCTATGAAGTATCATCAATGAGCAATATACAATAAAATATTACAAGGTGTGCAAAAAGAAAAAGACAGAAAAATGTAACCATAGTGAAGAAAAATCAGTCAAGAGTAACTGACACCTAGGTATTTACTCAATAGAAACGAAAACTTATATTCACACAAAAACCTATACACAAATGTTTAAAGCAGCTCAATTCATTATCACCAAACACTAAAAACAACTCAAATATCCTTTAATGGGCAAATGGATAAACAAATTTTTGCACATCCCTCCAGTAGAATACCACTCAGCAATAAAATGAAATGAGGTATTGGATACTTACAACAACAGGGATGACTCTCAAAGGCATTATACTGAGAAAAAGAAACCAGTCTCAAGAGTTGCATACTGCATAGTTCCATTTATATTACACTTGAGAAAAGGCAAAATTATAGCTACAGAGACACAGCAGAGCATAGTTATGAAAGTTTAGGGATGGGGGAAGATTTTACTACAAAGAGGCAGTATGAGGAAATTTCCTAGATGATGGACCCATGCTATTATATTCTATATCCTGATTATGAGAGGGTAACAAGAATCTCTATATGTGTTAGAACTCAGAGAACTACATATCAAAAAAAGTAAATTTCACTATATGTTAACTTTTAAAATAAAGCTTGAAGTTCACAAGGAAAAGAGACATAAAGGGAATATTATAAACATTTTTAATAAATTCAATAACAAAAATCATTACACATCTTAACCAGTGGAAAACACAGGCAAAGGATATAAACAGACAATTCACAGAAAATAAAACACGAATTGCTCTTAAACATATGAAGATAGGCTCAACCCACCTTTTCAGTCACTAAATTGGTGAGGATCATAGAGACTAAGAATGTATAATGTTGATGAGGGTTCGAGGTCAACAGGCACGCTAATACATTGCTGGTAGAAAGTAAATCGGTATAAATTTAATGAAGAGAAAATTAGCAAGATCTACCAAAATGCTATTTTAAATGCCTATGCCATTTCACCCAGCAATTCCACTTCCAGAAATTTATCCTACAGATAAATTTCAAATGACCTATGAGCCAAATTATTTATCAAACTCATTTTTGTTAACAAAAGGTGAAGTAAAACCTCACTGCTCATAAACACTAGATTGATTAAACAGAATATGGTATACGAGGCCTGACAATTAAGTTTGCAAACTTGCCACCATGCACTTACGTTGGCAGCACTGTACAAACAACTTGGTAAGGTGTCATAACTTTGTCTATCTGTGTCTCACAGCTGTGTTCGTGTCAACCTGTGGTGGTGTCTTCCTGAGTGGCATTCATTATTCTTGCGTGTTTTTGTGTGCTGTCACAAGAATGTCAGAGCAACAAACAAATTTAATGATTTCTTGTTAAGAGTGGAAGTGAAATCAGGGATGTGTTAGTCTAAGTTTATGGGGATAATGCTATGAAGAAAATGGCAGTGTACAAATAGATTAAATATTTTTTCTGAGGGGAGAGAAAGTGTCACTGATGAAGAGAGGTTAGGGCAGCCAGTAACAAGCAAAACTGATGAAAACATTGCAAAAATTCCTCAAATTGTACATCAAAATCATTGGCTGACTGTGAGAAGCATAGCAGACCAAGTAGACATTGATAGAGAAACAGGAAAACTCTTTAATGAAAATCTTGGCATGAGAAAGGTGTATGCAAAAACGGTCTCAAAGGAGCCCAGCGATGAAAAAACGCAAAGAAAGGAGAGTCAAAGTTTGCCAAGACCGTTTGGAGAGGCAAGACGATGTTTTTGGGCCGTGTTATCACTGATGATGAAACCTGGGTGTACCAATACGACCCTGAAACAAGGCGTCAACATGCACAATGGAAGTCAGCCAATTCTCCATGACAAAAAAAATTCCATCAGTTCAAACCAAGAGTCAAAAAAAAGATGTTGCTACCTTTTTTTCATATCAGAGGGATTGTTCTTATGAATTTGTACCAACTGGACAAAAAGTCAACCAAGTTTACTATTTGGAAGTGCTGAAAGGGTTGCATGAAGAAGATAGGTGAAAACAACCTGAACTTTTCTCCAGCAGTTGACGACAATGCACCAGCGCAACGTGGCACTGTCTCTGAGGGAGTTTTCAGCCAGTACACACATAACTGTATTGGAACACCCTCCCTACTCACCTGATCTGGTCCCCAATGGCTTTTCTCTTTACCAGAAGATAAAGGAAATATTAAAAGGAAGACATTTTGATGACATTCAGGACATCAAGTGCCATATGACAACAGCTCTGATGGCCATTCCAGAAAAAGAGTTCCAAAATTGCTTTGAAGGGTGGACTAGGTGCTGGCGTTGGTGCATAGCTTCCCAAGGGGCGTACTTCAAAGGTGACAGTAGTGATATTCAGCAATGAGGTGTGCAGCACTTTTTCTAGGATGAGTTCACAAACTTAATTGTCAGGCCTCATATACCTACAATGGAATACATTGCAGCCATTAAAATGAAAGCAAAATCTCTCAAGGTCTCAAATAAAATATTCTTAAGTAAATATTGTTAAAGTGGAAAATGCAAGATTAAAAGCACTCTGAGGTAAGCTACTATGTAAAAAACAAAAACAAAAGAAACAAAAATGAAAAGGATCCACAAATGGCATAAAATGTCTTTAGAAAGATACATAAGAAACTGATTAAGTTTGTTGCCTCTAGAGAAGGGACCTGAATGGCTACAGAATTGAGGGACAAGAGGAAAATGTTTCACTGTACATTCTTTCACTTTAAATTTTTATTCATGTGACTGAATCTATTCCCAAATAAATGAAGCAAATGGAACCAATCCTTTATGACCGAAAAGTGCTCATTGTGCTATCATGATCTGCCCCATGGGGCAGGGACCAAGATCAGCCTCATCCTAGCAGCCACACCTTCCTTGTAAGGTTGGCTAGACCACTGTGACTCAAAGCCAAGTAAGAACATAACCAAGTACAAAATAAATTCCCCATGTCCAGGACACACATGCATTGCTCATCTTTTTATTCATAAAACTTTGGCAATCCCCAAAGGCTTCTTTTCCCATTTTTTAAATTAACCTGTGGAATGTTCATCATACTTTCTGATGGAGGTAATAGCTACTTTCAGGCTTTAATATGAGAGATTTTATATAAGCCCCTAAATTTTGCCCCAAAATATGTGCTTTGATGAATCATTTTAATTTCAACTTCAGTTATAATCCTTTGAGGTCATGCAACGTTGTGAGAGGGTGAGGATTTACAGGTTGGAAGAAAGGAAGATAAACACACATTGAAGCATACACACACACACACACACACACACACACACTTTTTTAATATGAGGAAACTTACAGAAGTCAACTTGCATAAGATGATCTTATTGGGGGTACATCCACGATCTCCACATTCAGACACAGGCAGCCCTGTGACGCCAAAGCTCATGCTCCACCTGCTTGCTAGCCAGCAAGACCTGGAACTGCAGAATCTCTGCCCCGGAGAAAGCCTTAAGGTCCTCTAGTCAAATTTCCCAGTCGCTACAGGACCCACTCTACAGCATGCCTGACAAGAAGCTACCCAGCCTCTGCTGAGTGACAGGGATCTCCCGAGACATCCCATTCCATCACAAGACATCTCCAGTTCTTGGCAAAGCTGTTCTTTCCACAGAGCTCAAACCATCTGCTTCCCTGACACTCCCTTTTTCTCTCCTCTGCAGTGATGCACAATGGGTGTCTAATGTGTCCATCACAGGCCGGGGAGTCGGCTGTCCGGCCTTCTCTCCCATTTCTCCTCTTCTCGCTGGGTCCTTAACCCTTCCTGTGGAAAGGCTCCACGACTCCTCAGTGTCCAAAAGGTCCTCACTTCAATACCCCTTTGGAATTTTTTTTATATATAAATCAACTTTATGAGGCCTAAGTTACGTAGCATAGAAAGCACAGGGATTTAAGCATTACAATTTAATGGATTTTGACAAAATGTACACATCTGTGAAACCCACACCCCTGTTAAAATATAGACTATCTCCATCACCTCAGAAAGTTCTCTGGTGTCCTCTCGCAGGGACTCGTCCTCCCACCCTCCCCCTAGGGAACCACTGTTCTGACTCCTTGTGCCACAACTTAGTTTTACCTGTAATCACACGGTGAGTACTCCTTTGCATCGGCTTCTCTCACTGCGTGTGGTCCATCATATTGTAGATCACAGGAGCAAGGTGTTCCATTTTTCTGCCAGGTAGTACTCCACAGTGGGAAGACACGACAATTTATTTATCCCTTCTCCTACTGATAGACATTTGAGTATTTCCAGTTTGGGTCTGTTTTGAAGAGAGTTCCTATAAATATTCTTATATGAGTTTGGATATATGTTTTCATTTCTCTTGGGTAAATACCAAGGAGTGAAATAACAGGGCCCATGGGGTAGATGTCTGCTTAAATTTCAGGGAAATACAATTAAAACCACAGAGAGATACCACTTTACAACTAGTATCTTTAAAAAGATAGGTATAATTTCCAAACTAGTTGTTTAGAAATTCCTTTGACCCAGGTTCCAAATAATGAAATGGTTACTATCTCTGGAATGGTGACACTCTCTGGAATGTTCATGTAGAAGTGACTTTTTTGACTCAGTCATGCACTCAACCGTTATTACCAACCTACTGTGCCAGGCACTGTGTTAGACAGGGAATGACTATCCACTGTACCTGACAATTATCCTGTTCAAAGAAATACACCCATTTTTCCCTGTAGGGGTCACTAAGAAACCCATGCAGGTCCTTTCTAAAAGTAGCATTGCTCTTTTAATGTCTGTGAATATTTATCCACTCCCAACAATCACCATTCAACTAAAAGGATTCATCACAGAAGCTCCCATTGTCCCACAGATTGCATGTTTTGTAAAAAGGGATTTTTAAAAACAGGCATTAGCTTGACAAAGCTGCGTATTTGTTCCGATTAGAAGCTGCTCATAATAGGACCCATAAATGCAGAATTAATGAAAAGGAAGTTGGATGTCAAGGCCAATACTGGTCTTAAACACAAAACAACACAGAATTCAGAAGCATGCTGTGTTATTTCTTAGCCAGAGGATAACAGGTGTGCCTTGCTCTGCACAGAGAGGACATCCCGAACAACTGAGTGCTAATTGATTATGTCTCAAATCAAAGTCCATTCCCAACACGCCTAAGGAAGCTATTCTTTAAAATAAAACTACAGCAAATGCTTTTGCAAAGCTAAAAATCA
Source organism: Lyroderma lyra (assembly GCA_004026885.1). Taxonomy (NCBI): domain Eukaryota; kingdom Metazoa; phylum Chordata; class Mammalia; order Chiroptera; family Megadermatidae; genus Lyroderma; species Lyroderma lyra. Next base: position 5,131 of record PVJL010009714.1, on the reverse strand, counting down.
TCTTGAAAATTAAAGAATGATCCTGGAAGTAAGTTTTATAACTCTAGACTTCTAGTAATGTATCTAGTTCTAGGTTCATTTATCAAGGTCAGTTAATAAAGCGAGGTATATGTCCATTTTCTATGAAAATTACATTTAAACCTTCCACATGCACGACTATTTATCCTTGCTGTCTGCAGCCACCAATAAAGCCCCAAAATAATGCATTTCTATTTCATTTTGTTAAATAGGCACATTATGAATATGAGACAATAAATGGCAATTTTCATAAGATTTAGCTCTTTCACCAGTAAATTAGCAGGAACTGAGAGTATCTGAAGGTGTAAGTCAATGAACAACTCTCTTCCTAATTACGAAGGAACTGTGAGAAGGGGGCAGCATGAGCAGGGCGTGGCGACAGGATTGGGGAAAGGCCAGCTTCCAGAACAGGAAATCTATTTGACTATCAATCTGCAAACTGTATTTTATTAAAAATGTAATTACCTACAAGACTCGTATTTGCAAAACCAACTGAAAGTATATTGACAGTTGGAGCTATATTTAAGGTCTCTTAAATCATCACAGAGCACTACAACCTTCCTTGTCTGGTTTAGGGTTTGTGGAAGTTTTCTTTCCAAAAGGACAAAAACCAGGAAGAACTTGTTTTATGATGACAGCTCCTCAGGGCATTTATCAGAAAAGGGGGAGATAGGTGCAGGGTCTTGGGACCCCCTCCTTTGCCTCTCTCTCAGCCCCTCCCCATGCCCCCCGCCAAGTCCTTGGCCAGCCTCATGGTGGGTGTGCCACTTGTACACAGAGCCCTGTGCTCCAAGGGCCCCTACTTGCTCTAATGTGTTATCGCTCTCTTTAAATTCTTAATAATTTTTGAACAAGGGGTCCCACATTTTCATTTTTCACTGAGCCCACAAATTATATAGCCAGTTCTGGCAAGCTCATCTGCATGTGCATGTACAGCTGCACACACATGCACACATGCACACACATCTTCTCCAGGCTCTCACCATAACCATTTGTTCTGATCCTTACTGGGTCGAGAGGGTGGAATTCTGGTTTGAGGCTAGAAATCAGAGTGGGCTGAGAGGGCTGCCTGAGTTCAAATCTTCCCTCATGAGCTCTGAGGTCTTGATTTCCTCATCTGCATAATGGAGGTACCATTCCTCCCACTTCCCAGGGTTGCTGCTCGAGATAAGGTATGTAAAACATGGAGATCCAGTGAGCACTCCGCACAGATGGGTCTTCCTGCCACGGTCAATATACACTATGAGTGGGGAGAGAAGAGGGAGAACAGGCCACAGCCTCCGCTGTGCAATGCTGCCGCCCCGCCCCGGCCGAGCCACGGGCCCCTCCTCTGCTCAGTGAACCACACTGCGTACAGCACGACTGTCCTCCTACCCGCCATGCAGCACTTCCCGAACTTCAGATATTCACGCACCACTGCCGGGATTTCCACTCCGTCTGCCGCTTAATCTATGTGTTTAGCTCAACTCTTACAAGTGAAATAGTTTTACCTCGCAAATAAACTTCCTATCACTACTATCAATGGAAAACCAGTATCTCATATCAAAAGAGAATAATATTGTCATAACTAGGTACGGTGCCAGGTGAGTACTAGACTTATCAGGGGAATCACTTGTAAGTTACAAAAATGTCTAACCACGTGCTGTACATCTGGAACTAACAGAATAATGAATGTCAACTGTAAATTTTATATTAAAATTAAAGAAGGAAATTAAAAAGAGAAGGTTATACACACACGACGTACTGAAATGTTTTTTCGCATACCACCTAAAAGACCCCCACTGGCGCCCATATTAACCTTGTTTCTTCACTAAGTGGAGCAACCACATTCCCATCTGTTTCATCTGCTAGGGTCCAGAGCCACAATGGAGGTGGATAAATACTTGCTAACAAACTGATGAGTGACAGCCCCTTTACAAAGATGCCGATGCTGGCTGGTGGCTATTCAAAGGCCCTAAAACCTTCACATCCAAAAACCTTCACTTCTCAAAGTGGTCTGAGAACCACCTACATCAGAAGCACCCAGCAAACTTGCTAAAAAGCAGATTCTTTTCAGAACATCTGCACAGGGAGTATGGCCTGATGACAGAATTTCAGACATTGACATATAGTAGTAGTAGTAACAGCAGCACGAAAAATAGCCATTGAGTACTGTGTTCTGTGTTAAGTACCAGGAATTATGCTAAACGTTTTACACATATTATCTCACCTCATCTACCTGACAAGTACTTGCCAAAGTCCCAGAACTATTAAGGGGCAAGGGCAGGATTTGACCCAGACAGCCTGACTCCAGAATCAAACTCTTAACCACCAGACTATACTCTTGGGCAGAGGGGAAGCTTCTGGAAGGAGGTTTTACCCATGCATCCTTTGGGTCTCACCATATATTTTTCAGTTTATAAGCAAAGACCTGCCTACGGTGAAATTACTATCCAAGCAGAATGCATCATCAAAAATAGAAATTTTAGTTCACCATGTGCATTCAAACTGCATACTTATCAAAGTTGCCTGAATACAGTTGGAATAAGAAAGCGTCCTTTATTACTAAGAGCCTGGGGACTGAAATTACCTGAGAGAAGATAGCTGTCCCTTTCAGAAGACCACACTGAAGCAGCCAGGATCACTGGCCTCCAAGGACTGAGAGAAGGTTCTCTTAAGTCACCTGTCTATATCTGAGGGAGTGCTGCAGATGAACAAGGATGGCATAAATAATCATGGTCCAGATATTTTAGAGATTTCTGCCCCAGCTGGGGAATTAAAGTTGACCAGCTCCTGAGGGATCTTTGAAATCTGTTGAGGGTCTTTGATTTTGCAACTAGCAGAAAAGAAAATCAATTTAAAGCATTGTGTGAAATAGCCGCCTTTTTATTTTTATTTTTTAAATGAGAAAGAGAAAATTAAGGAGCTGGTTGACATTAGGAAGCATTAGCATCTCCTAAACACAAGAGAAGTACAGGCCAGGTACAGGCATTGCTGAGCAGGCACACAATTAATCACAAGTCCAAAGGACAACAAAACCCCCACCGCGTCAGGCGACATCTGCCCTGAAAATACTCCGTGCGGCGTGGGCCCTGCCGCCATCTCAGCGTGGGAATTGACGGTTCATGCCCAGTGGAGACAGTTACCTCCGCGTCAGCTGAGCGCCATACACGTCTCTTGTCCCATACACGTATCACGCTTTACGGCAGCAAGAACGATTCTTAAATAAGTAACTAAAATGGTAACCCTGCCTGTTGTTGAATCTTGGGGTTTGATTCAGCCAAAGCCATCTTCACCTAAACTAGATTGGGAAAGAGCACTTCTCGTAGGGACGAACGTGTTGGGCAGAAGAGCAGAGGCTATTCTGAAATAGATTCCACAGGGAGAAAGCCCTAGAATGAGTCCTTTTAACAGTCTCTGTCACTGTGGACTTCGTTTGCATGCTATGTTGGGAATCTTGGATGAAAAACCCATAGGCCCATGTCCCCAGGGCTGCTGCTACGCCGGACGTTTCCATAGTGTTACAAGTCACGTTACGGACAGGTTGTCATGATACTCAGATCGTCCCTCTGTGCTACAAAGCAATTACGTGGCGTAAACAGCTTCCTGTTGGTAGATGACAATAGTGGGCCAGGCCATTTTTCCCTCCTTGTTGGTATTTCTGTCCCCTTCCTAGTTCTTCAGCTAGCCGCTGGGCTGCTGCTACTTACTTCCCTCTCCAATTCTCTTATTTGTTAGTTTCTGGTTTAACTCTCTGTGATAGGAAACATTTAGAGTTGCTTTGCATAAATGGAGTTACTTGGGAGGTATATTTTCCGAGACTTTTGCATTTTCTTTGGATCCCTTGGTCAAAGAACTCCATCTTCTCTGGGTGTAAAATTCTTGGGTCGCATAAGTCCTCTTGGAACTCTGCAGGTCATACTCATGTTCTTCTGATTTAGTTACTGATGTTTAAAAAAACTAAAACTAACTTGATTTAATCCTTTTAAAATAACGGCTCTTCTTTCGTTTTCGCTGATTTTCTGTTTGGGAGCTTGTTCCCCAAATTTAAAATCCTCACCAGGGTTTGTCTTGACAGAGAGTCTGTTTGCCTGAAAAACCTGGGAAATGCCCACTTTCCATCCAAGTTTTGTTTTTTGTTTTTTTTAGTTTTGGAACGTTTCCTTCCATTGTTCCTTCGATCGCTGCTTACAATCTGTTGGCAAAAACATTTAGGTTTCGCCACTTCTTTGCATCTTCCTTCCCTTCTATAATATTAAATACATTAAACACATTTATACGCTCTTCTCCTGTTAAACTGTCTTACGGCAATTTAATTCTTAAGTCCAGCCCCCAAACACTCTGAGAGTGGAGGTAAGATTTTTGCCTCGCCTGCAAGCCCAAGGTCACAAACTCAAACATCCGCAAGATCAGGTGGGGAGGTGAAAACCAAGAAAGCAGACAGACATATGACTTAACAAAGGGGCCACTACTCATCCCTAGCTGGAAATGTGGATGTTTTGGCACTAAATCCAGATGCCTACAGATTAACAACTAATTTGGAAATTTTTAAAACTTGGCACAAGCTGCACAACATACGTACAGGGACAAGGTTCAGCCTGGGGGCTGCCTGCTAACTCCTTGGGCTAACAAACCCTGCTGGAGTGGGTTTTTCTTAAGCAGACACACACAGGCTGCCCCCTCCCACCCTGGGGACAAACATCCTCATGGTAGAAGAGGCCTGAGCATCAAATGTGGCAGGAGGGGCTGGGATTCTGGAATATTTCTGGTCCCCTCTGATCTCAGATCTCAGTTTCCTCGACCCTCCCATTCCAGCTGAGCACCTCTCACCCACATCCCACCACTTACGAAAGTCCTCTCATCCCAACCTCACGGTGATCCCTAGGGACCAATATCAGTTCATCCCATTGTGTGCCTTTCCTTCTAGAAAGTACTTTCTAAACTCTATTATTATTTTTCACTCTGGGTATTATCATATCAGCATGTAATCAATGTAAAATTTATTCATGGAATTTTTTTTTTTTTAATATCAAGCCCTCAAAATTATCTCCTTGCAGATTTTCTCTGTCCCTTCCTGGCCAGCTCTGGAATTGGCTTCTTGATAAATATTTGTTAAAGTAAAAACTATTTTTTT